>CM027126.1:28753876-28814044 GCA_015476505.1 Urochloa ruziziensis | reverse complement strand
TCCGTGCGAATCCGGCACGCCAGGATGTAGCGGCAGGACCGCACCTCGATCCAAGCGGCGGCGAACTTCGCGCTTGAACCTCCTTGGAGGGGATCTTTTCCGAAGACGGCGGCTTCTTCACCACGGGCGGCACGACCACTGACGGCGTCGCCCCCTTGAACCCGTACCAGTACCAGTAGTCGCCGCCTCCTCCGCCGACGGATCGAGGAGCTCCCCGTTCAAGGACTTCATGGTGTGGAGCTTCTCCGGGGACAGCGCAGCCTCCGCCGCCGGCGAATCCACCGCGGACGGCGGCGACCCCACCAGATCCGAAGCCGACGTGTCGTCCGCCGACGGAGGCTTGAACCCGTTTGGAGTCACGTCATCCAACGGCTGCTGCTTCGGCTCGGCCGCTGGGGGGAGGAGAAGACGACATCGCTTCCTGGCGCCGGCTCGGGTGGGGGGAGAAGGGATTAGAGGATGAGGGCGGCGCCGCCGCCAACCCTGCCGGAACCAGGCGTCGGGAGAGAGACGGAGGTTGGGGGGCTTGCGCAATGGCAAAGCTGCGACGCCCGGTCAAACTGTCCTCGGCATTATACCTGATCATGGGCCGCCCGACCGATAAACCCGACCCGACCCGCCCGAAAAAAAACCCGACCCGACCCGACCCGAGCACGTGACGGGTCGGGCGCGGGCCAGTTTTTTAACCCGAAACACTAAAAAAAACCCGACCCAACCCGACGCGACCCGAAAAATTACACGTGAAACCCGAAACCCGACCCGAACCCGGCACAACCCGACCCGACCCGACCATGTCACGGGTCGGGCGCGGGTCAACGATTTTGACCCGCCAACCCGACATGACCCGACCCGAACCCGACACAACCCGACCCACGATCAGGTATACTCGGCATTTTGCGGCCCGATCTGGGCTAATGAAAGGAGAGCTGGGCCTTGGGCTGAAACCTGAAAAAAGGCTTAAAAATGTTTTCGGCAAATAGCGCCCAAGTTGGGCGGAGATTGGGCTCCGTGGCTGCTGGCCATTCCAATTATTTCGTGCTAGGCTTGAGCCTTGCTGTCGCTGTCACACCGCACACGCGCGCTCAAGTCGTTTCCGTGCGGGCGTGCGGCCCTCGACGATCGTGCCATGGAGTTTCAGGAATCAGGACTTTTGCCATGGATGGCACGACCTCGCCTCACCTTTATGGGCTCGGAAGGAAGTTATCGGGACACAAAGCAGAGACATGAAACTGCAACTAACTGGCGGTGCTTGGGTAATTAATATTCACCAGTTTCACCTTTCCTCCAGTGATAACCAAGCGTGAGTGTAAGCAGACACTTTTGCTGACATCGATGCAAAGCTATGTTTGACAAGAACCATCGTTGTGAATCAAATGTTCCATGTCTATGATTGTGTTGTGGCTTGTGGAGAAGGGTGCCCATATATGTCAATGAAATCTCAGTGAAAGCTACAGTTCCCTGCACATTGACTGACCTAAGGAAAAAAAAAAAGAGTCTCTTTCCCTGCACGTACGGCCGGCCGTCGTCGTGGTGCGGCGCCGTGGCGAGGAGCGTGTTGGACCCCCATTGCCGTACGTACGTGGTCGATCGGGGGGCCGTGTTGGGACGTTGGGTTGGCCAGTGGATCGGATGCATGGACGTACTCCGCTATCAAATGTGTGCACATGTAGGCTAAAAGAAACAAACGTGCCAATTTAGCATTATTTGATAGTGTTGTTGAGCGCGTCGATCACCACGGTCGCGGGCCAGGCTGATCTGTGCTGCTGGCCACGGCGCGGTCCGGGTCAGGTGATCAGGTCAGGACCCGTCCTTGATTGGCGCTCCACCCCTTCCCGAATCGCCTCGGCCGGGCAGCCCAGTGAAACGCGTGCTAGAACGTGACAGCCCAGCGGCGCGCTGAGATGCATGCGGTTGCTACGCGCCGCGTCACCCCCTGCCTCCATTCCATTCTCACGCGCCGTACTTTTCCCCTCTCCCAACGCCACCCTCTGCCTCCATCCTCCGACGAGCATGCGCCGCCCGCAGGTCGCCGGCGCCCACGCCCACGCGCTCCGAGCCCGAGGCCGCACCGGTGCCCGCCGCTGGTGCTGCCGCCGGCGCCCGCGCGCGTGCTCCGGCCCCGGCCCCAACATCCACGGCCACGCGTTCGCTCGCTCCCGCCGGCGGCCTCGCGCGTGGAGCTTCGTCGCCGCCGCCACCAGCTGGCGCTACCGCCGGCGGAACGGCGGCGTCGAGCCCTGCCACCTCGTCCTCGTCGCGTTCTGGCGACTCGGCGCCGGCGCCCGGCCCGTCGCCGGCCGTGCATCATGTCCAGCCTGTACATCGTCGCCGGCCTTCCGTAGCCGCGTGGCGCCGCCGCAGTTGCAGAGAGATGGCACTGGGCGACGTCTCCCTGCCTCCCGCACGACGACGACATGGTCTGCACGGCGCCGTACGTCGTCGCGCGTCTCCTTCTTGCGCAGCGCCGCGGCGAGTTCATGGACTCCATGGAAAATAGAATAGGCAGCCCATCTGCTGCATGCCTATGTGTTTCAGTTTCAGGTCCCGAATCGGCTTCCATCGCCGGCGGCGCCGTGCCCACCGCGGCGAAGCTCTGGCTCTTGGGCGGCGCCCCTGTTGTCTTCGTTCAGGTTCTTGTCCAGAAGCAGGAGCAGTCCGGTCCTGGGCAGAGCAGAAGCAGGATCCCCACTAGGAATGGCAGCATCACGCGTCAATATATGCAACCGTCGTGCTTACTGTCAGTGTTGCCTGTTGAACCCCAGCCAAAGTTAATGGTGACCCGTATGTCAAGCAATTTTTTTTTTTTTGGGTTCGGAGAGGCACTTTTTTTACGTTAAGCTGACAGTCTGATTGCTCGAGTCTGATCCGGACCGGCGGAGGACTGGCCGGGTCGACTACGACCTGCAGGAGGCTACAGTTGCAACGTTTCTTTACGGCATTGTCGTGGTGATGCGTGGGTGGTGAAACTATTGGGTGAAAGTGAAACTATGCCAGTAACTGAGCTGATCCCGGTAACTCCATCCGTGCGGGCGGCAACTGAATTTCCCGGTAAATTCAGTGGTTCATCCCCGGCCCGCATCCCGGTAACTGAGCTGATCCCGGTAAGCTCATGATCTGTCTTCTTTTGTATTATGTTTATGTTTATGATAATTTTAGTGACCGATCTTTATCATGAAAACGCAGCGTGCCCGCCCAAAAGCCAACGTCTTGGTGGCATGGTGGTGGGCTGGTGGCGTCCTCTCTCGTTCGCGCCAATCAATGCATCGGCGTGCGTGCGGCCGAAAATCCGTTGCTTTTAGAGCTCTGGGCCAGCATATCTCATAGCAGGAGCGTACCACAGTCACCAGTCAGTAGAGAGGAACGGTCGCTAGAAACATGTAGGGTAAAGCGATCCTGATCGAGAGAGAGCCAAGCGTAGGAACGGTCGCTGGCACTAGGGAGCCAAGCGATTCGTGAAGACTTTGGCCAACGGACTACATCAAAATGTTTTATTACCAATTAAAAGTAAGTTAATTATAAAAACCAATTGCACAGATGAAGACTAATTTGCGAGACGGGTCTTTTAAGCCTAATTAGGCAATGTTTTGACAATGTGATGCTACAATAAACATTTGTTACAATGAGCATAATCTATAGTACTATAAAGAGTGTCACAATTGAAACGGTTTCTCACCCAAAAAATTACCCTCATAAACCTCACAGAGGACCCACAATTCAGAGCCAAAAGGTGGCCCCGGACGACCGGGGGTAGACGCGTTTGGTCGTCACCCCCCGTTCTTTTGCGCCTCGGCGCCATCCCGCCCCCCTATTCTTTCTCACCTTGGCATTTTTGTATACCCGCTGCCTTCCTTTCCTTTTGATCGCGTTCTTTGTATGGTAATGCAATCAAGGCGCCGCTATCTTTCCTTTCTGTTCGTTGTATTCATATGCAAAAGATACGTTGGTTTCCTTCCAAAAAATCGCTCCTTTCCTTTCCTCCACCTTCTTTTGGAAATTCGCCTGTCTTCCTTTCCTTTTGATCGCGTTCTTTGTATGGTAATGCAATCAAGGCGCCGCTTTCCTTTCCTTTCTATTCGTTGTATTCGTATGCAAAAAGATACGCTGGTTTCCTTTCAAAAAAAACACCCCTTTCCTTTCCTCCACCTTCCTTTGTAAATTCGCCTGCCTTCCTTTCCTTTTGATCGCGTTCTTTGTATGGTAATGCAATCAAGGCACCGCTTTCCTTTCCTTTCTATTCGTTGTATTCGTATGCAAAAAGATACGCTGGTTTCCTTCAAAAAACACTCCTTTCCTTTCCTCCACTTTCCTATGCAATCAGGGCGCCTACACCTTCCTTTTGAAATTCGCCCGCTTTCCTTTCTTTATATGGCCGTGTCCATCAAGGAATTTGAATTTCCTTCTTTCCTTTTGTAGATGGCTAGCGTCCATATATGTGTTGTGTACCAATCAAGGTTTCCTTTGAACAAAAGGAATGACATCTACGCAATCGGGTGTCTCCTTCCTTTTAAAACTTGATTACTTACCATAGTTGTGGGAGTCAATCAGGGAATCGATTACTTACCATAGTCGTGGGCGTCCAGGTTCATCTTCTTAGCCCTCCTGCCCCCTATATAAGGCGCCCCTCCTTATTCTCAAAGCACACAATCTCTCCCTTCGTTCTCATCATCTATTCAGAGTTCATATTTCTTTGCAAGGGCGTCGGCGTCGAGCGCGGCGCAAGGGTGGCCACGACGCTCGTCGTGTCCAAGCTCGCCAGGTAGAAGCGGAACGTGCTCCGCGTCGTGACGGTGTCTGGTGCCGTCGAGTGCGTGGCGTCGTTGCTCTAGACACCGGCGACGAGGAGAGCAACCTTCTCGGCCTCCCCATGATCAAAAAGCTGGCTGCAGTGCCGAGTTGCTCATAGATACATGTATCGTGAATATTTTCTTTTATATACGTTGCTGATTGTTTAAGATTTAATTATACAAAAATTTCCTTCTGTTTCCGCCGGAGGCCCAAGCTTTCGATGTATGAATATATAATTTTTAATATGAGATGCTATTGAATAATTTTAATATGCGATCTAACAAAAGTATGCATTATTTTACATACTTATTTTTTAAAATTAAGATTTTTTTAAATTTATGTTATTTTTATAACACGTGCCTGTGGCACGTGCCAACCTACTAGTTAGGCTTAATAGATTCCTCATGTTGCTCTGCTAATGAAAATCGATTCCTAAGAGAAGTTCAGGAAAGGTTGAATTAACGGGCCGAAATAAAAGTTTGCGGACATCTCCAAAGTTTGGAGCGAATTGTTTAGTAAGGTAATGGAAAATTTCAAAAAACTTTCTAACCAACTCATACAAGTTCAAAGGAGTGGCTTAAACGTGCAACGGGTCGTGAGCTAGGCGATTGTGTGACCCCTCGCTCGCCCGCCTTGCCCCCACGTCTAGACCGCCCCCACCGCCGGTCCGACGATCTCCCCATGACCTTTTTTAAAGCCCAAACCCGAATACGGCGGCAACGACGAACGACGACATCTGCAGCGAGCGAGTGGGCCGGCAGTCTACATGGGCCGTGTAGACAGGCCCACATTGGGTCGCGCGTTTTTTGCCTGAGCGCGACCCAGCGCGCAACAGAGTTTTCCAAGTTCAAAATATTGGTTATCTTGAAAGATCTCGTCGCATGAAACGATAAAAAGCTTATGGATAGGCTGGTTTTCCGGTCCATGGATAAGGAGCCTCGAAGAGATTGGGCCAAACTAAAACTATTGTCTTCGTGGGCTTTCCCAAGTTTTTTTTTCTACTCCTGGAAACCATCTCCGAACAGGCCCAGCCTCTCTCTACAGGCGAACAAAAACTCTGCTGCCCTTTTCGGAAGATTTTGTGTTCTGTTTTGACTCAGATTTCTATTCTACGCCTGGGATTGCTACTAGATTTTGGTCAAAGCGGCAAGTATTTGTGACCGGAGGCGTTAATGAATGCTAGGCTGCTCGAATAAAGAACATTGACTATGTAGGATTTTGAAAACATTTCTAGAAGAATTGACGTGTTTAAATGAGTAAAAATGATGAAAAGTGGTGAAAACTTTTTGTATTGGACCGCGTGTATAGAGAGAAGAAATGAACTGACACAGATCTCTATGTGAAAACTTTTCGCAAAATTTTGAGAAATAAATAGGGCTAATATATGACCTCAAGGATTGTAATACGATGTCATGCACGCCTAGTACGTCCATTTGTCCGTGGATCTAGCTGTAAAATTTAAATATCCATGAGTGCAGTGTATCTATAACATTTAAACGTCCAGCTTGACTCATGGTCAGTGGCGAAGCCAGGATGGTGATCTAGGGAGGGCTGGTGAACCTCATCCTTCCTCCTCCTCTTCCTCTTTTTTCTTCTTTCTTCTTCCTCCACTCTCTTTTCTTCTTTCTCTCCATTGATTTCTATTCAAAAATTACAGGGGGGTTTAGGGGGATCAATGGAGTTTAAGCCGGTAGGGGGAGGGGCTAGAGCCCCCCTAGCCTCTAGCCCCCCCCCCCCCCCCCCTAGTAGATTCGCCCCTGCTCATGATCAAAATGTGAGATGGACGACGTATTGATGGTCAGCAATAGCTGACAAGAGGAAGAGCTCAAACCGGTTCGTCTGACCGGATTGAATCAAGAACGAACCCGGACATGGTAATGTATTTCCTTCAGCGTATAGTTTATCCACTGGGAATATGACAGCGGATAAGAATCGGCGTGACCTGGACATGATAATGAGATTCCTTTTACGTTCGTCCTGATATACGTACTGTACATGTACAATGTGCTAGTAAAATGGGCGTCGCTAATTTGCGCGCGGCCGCATGGAGAGCACCGTGCGGTCGCGCGTCCGTCCAAAAAAAGTTGAATCATGTTCATACGCTCCCCCCGACATTGTAGCAGAAAGTTTTTTAAAAAAAAGTTTTTACGAAAAAGTTTTGTCCACGAATTACTTGAAGAAAAATTTTACAACATAATTTGAGAAAAAAGTTTGAAAAAATGTAAAAAATTTTTTGACACACTTGCAAAAAGTTTTCTAGAAAGTTTTTACAAAAAAAGTTATCAAGGAGAAATATTTGAAAAAAGTTTTGCAAAAACTTTTTCGAAGAAAAAAAGAAAAAAATACCAGGATCGGTCGAGCTCATCAGGCCGCCGCCTGCTGGAGCTCGCCGGAGCCAGCTGGTGTCACCGTCGCCCTCGTCGATGCCCGCCGGGGCCGCTGCTTGCCGGGGCTCGCTGGAGCCGACCGGGGTGGCCGTGCCCGCTGTCGCCCTCAACGACGTCTGCCGGAGCCGATCGGGGTCGCCATGCCCGCCACCCCCGCTGCCGCCCTCGTGGACGAGATGGTTCGGATAAGAGAGAAGGTAGGCGGCAGCGTGGGTAGGTGGGCCGCCGAGAGGATAAAGGAGGTGGACGTCGCGCGTGACTTCCAGAACCAGAGCGCGCGTGTAAAGTTGGCTTCGCGTAGTAAAATCATCTTATTTGCGAGGAGTTTGCGACGCACAAGATTCATGGCGCATGCAACAGTACGTGCCGCCTGCGCTCAGAGCCATCGTGCTGCTCCTAGTTGCAGGTGGAGGAGCCATCGTCCTCGCTCTGCGCGTTGGCCGTCAACAAAACCATCCAGGTACGTCGTATCGTATTCAGCGATGATCACCACAGTACATTCTGGTTGACAGACGATGACGGTGTGTTTTTCGTATGCATGCGAGCAGAGCGAGGACGGCGACGTGCACCAGCAGCCGGCGTTCAAGGATGCTCCGCCGCGGAGCCGAGTACTAAATTCAGGTCTCCATCTCCATCTCTTGTTACTTAAAAACTTATGAAAAAAAATAGAGAAGCTTTGTTGTGCTGGTCAATCATGATTCTGTCTAGATTATATTAGGGAATATTTTCTGTTAATTAATTCTTTGCTGATTTATTTGGAGCGCAATCTTTGTCTCTCTTCTCTGCATGGTCATATGACGAGCTGCAGCCGAAGGCGGAGCGGAGCATGAGAGCTATGGCAACGGCCGCCTCTCTCTCATGTCTGCAGGAGCTGCAGCAGACGTGGCGGAAAAGCGGGAGCTGGATAAACTGGGCCTGGTGTGGGCCAACCACACATAAACATAGTTTGCAAGTTTTTTTTATAGAAAAAAGTCTTATTTATCTCTTTGGACAACAAGCCAAATTCACATTTTCACCCTTGACTCAAAAACCAACCATCCGTCCAGCCACCTCATACTTTCAAAACTAGATCCCTGCCACCGGCCTTCCTCGCCCCGTCCGGACTTCCGACGTCAAGCTCCGGCGGCGGCAGGACCTGGAACATGGCCGGAGGGGCCCTGGTGGCGCTGCTGGGTCTGCCGCCCGAGTCGCCCATGGAACGACGCGGGGGCAAGATCCGCTTTTCACGGAGCGTGACCGCCTAAGCTTCTAGTGATGTTCCTATTTTTCCCCACGGTACCTGCTCGGGGTGAAGAAACGCGTGCCTGCCGACGCGTCGCGCGTTCATTCGGCCCGGATAGGGTACCAGCGCCGCAATATGCTGCACGCCGCAGCGCCGCCGCTTTCAGGTTCTTCAGCCGCCTCTTATATGCATCATTTCCTTTCCCTTACAGACTTTACAGTCACGGAGGGACTCGCTAGGTGAAGAATGAACGAAGGAAGCCCGAGTGTACCGCCGCACGGCCGTCACCGGGCTGGGGCTCGCGCCCGCCAACCGCCGCCGCCACCACGGCTTGCGCCGCGAACACCACCGCGGCCAAGATCGCGCCCGTGCACGCCGCCACGAGCGCCGACGCCGCTGTGCCGCGCGCCACTCCTGCTGAAGCATGAAGCGCTCTCTCCTGCTGCATCATTTCCTTTTAATCATTACTCCAGTAAAAGCACACTCCTGCTGAAGCATGAAGCGCTCTCTCCTGTTGTCTTTTCTGAATGTTTGCTGTACCCTTTTTAGTCTAGTTTTGGTAAAGGCACTTAATGACGTTATTAAGTCTCACTGGTCAGGAAAACAATTAGAAACAACTACAAGAAATAGCAGATTGTTCAATATGTTCGTGAACACATATTAACTATTGATGTAGAGACCACTTTGACCCGATCTTGGACCACCATTTGTCGGGTTGTTCTGACCAGAACCACGATTGTTGTTACCGCGACCTCTGCCTCGAGGGTTACCTCTTCCTCGACTGAAACCACCTCGACCACGAGAGGCTAGATTGGCTGAGGACTGATACTGATTTTCTTGATCCCGCTGCGATTCCAGTCTAGTCTCATATGACATAACTTGTGCAAATAAATCAACAAGAGAAATTGGATCTGTTCTTCTTAGAACCGAAGTGACTAGAGGATTATATTCTGGACCAAGACCAGTTAGGATGAAAGACACCATCTCGTCGTCTTCTACCTTCTTTCCAGCACCCGCCAACTCATCTCCGATGTGTTTCATCTTGTTGAAGTAGGCGGTTGTATTCATGCTTCCCTTCTTTTGGGTTGCAATTTGCATACGGAGATTTGTTACTCTCGCACGCGATTGCGCTGAGTACATTGCCTCTAGCGCTGCCCAGACTCCAGCTGCTGTCTCCAAGGTTGCTATCTGTCCCAAGATATCTTTAGATACAGAATTGAACAAGAAAGCTAGAACCTGCTGATCTTGCGCCAGCCATGTGGAGTACGCTGGGTTGGGGTGGATCTCCCTGGACTTGTCTTCTTCCTTCACGACTTCAATGGTCGGAGGTGGCGCCTTGGATGATCCGTCAATTATCCCCATGAGTTGAGCACCTCTGATGGGGGGAAGGACTTGTGCCTTCCATAGGACATAGTTGTCCCGGGTAAGCTTCTCAGAAACTTGGGACCGAGAGGTCCTGATGCGGCGCTGGATGATGACGCCATTGGCAACCTAGATGATCTAAAAGAAGATTGCTCTGATACCATGAAAGAATAGATGGAAAGTTGATAAACGTGGCTGCCTTACCCGGCTCACCATCGGTTCCATGTTAATATAGGGGCAATAATGCCAAGAGTCATACAAGGCTACAATTACACAACTTGTTTTACAAGAACTCTCTTGATTCTATCTCTAACTCTACATCTATACGAGTCCTGGTTAGATAGAAGCAATTATCGTATGGCACGTTATAATCTCGTGTCCAATACGTTTACAATATGTGAAATACATTTAACACATAGTACCAAATTGTGGATCGGTAAACTAGCAGAACATCACTGGTAGTGGTACCAAATCATGGAGTTTTGGGGGAGGTAGGGGGGCTTGAGCCCCCTGCACCCCCTAAATCCGCCCTTGACCGTCGTCGTCGTAACTGTACTCGCTCCTCTCCCCGGGTCCGTCTAGGCCGGAGTAGTAGTTGTCGATGAACAGCGCGCACCCCTGTCGTTGTCGTCCAGATACGTCCAGATACGACCAGGGCATGTCGCCGTGTCAAACCACCTTGCAGCGTTCGTCTAGAGCCATGGCATCATCGACGTCGGCGTAGTAGGAGAGGAAGCACCCGTCGGACTAGGCCCCGCTGCACCGGCCGATGCGGCCGCCGCAGACGAGGGTCAGGTTCCGCGCGGCGAGGCACGCGTGGCAGTCGTCAGAGGAGGAGTCATTGCCAATGCTGACCCCGCGGACGGAGGCGTCGCTGCAGGGTAGGGAGGCGGGGCCCTTCGGTGCTGCGATGGAGGGGAGCACGATGAGGAGGTAGGTGAGGTCGGCGGTGTTTGAGAGAAAATTTACAGATATTTTCTCTGGCATGTGGGGGAAAGAAATATGCGGGCGGTGTGCCCCCTAGCCTCTAGCCCCCCTTTAGATTCGCCCCTGCTCATGGTCAAAATGTGAGATGGACGACGTATTGATGGTATAGCTGACAAGAGAAAGAGCTCAAACCGGTTCGTCTGACCGGATTGAATTAAGAACCCGGACATGGTAATGTATTTCCTTCAGCGTATAGTTTATCCACTGGGAATATGACAGCGGATAAGAATCGGCGTGACCTGGACATGATAATGAGATTCCTTTTACGTTCGTCCTGATAATTATATATATACGTACTGTACATGTACATGTACAATGTGCTAGTAAAATGGGCGTCGCTAATTTGCGCGCGGCCGCGTGGAGAGCACCGTGCGGTCGCAGGTCCGTCCAGAAAAAGTTGAATCATGTTCATACGCTCCCCCCGACATTGTAGCAGAAAGTTTTTTTAAAAAAAGTTTTTACGAAAAAGTTTTGTCCACGAATTACTTGAAGAAAAATTTTACAACAAAATTTGAGAAAAAAGTTTGAAAAAATGTAAAAAAAAATTTGACACCCTTGCAAAAAGTTTTCTAGAAAGTTTTTTTAAAAAAAGTTATCAACGAGAAATATTTGAAAAAAGTTTTGCAAAAACTTTTTCGAAAAAAAGAAAAAAATACCAGGACCGGTCGAGCTCATCGGGCCGCTGCCTGCTGGAGCTCGCCGAAGCCAGCTGGTGTCACCGTCGCCCTCGTCGATGCCCGCCGGGGCCGCTGCTTGCCGGGGCTCGCTGGAGCCGACCGAGGTGGCCGTGCCCGCTGTCGCCCTCAACGACGTCTGCCGGAGCCGGTCGGGGTCGCCATGCCCGCCACCCCCGCTGCCGCCCTCGTGGACGAGAATCGAGATGGTGGGGTATCTGTAGAGTCTCTATCAAGACAGGGACTCAGGAGGCAGCACTGAGAGTTTGGATAAGAGAGAAGGTAGGCGGCAGCGTGGGTAGGTGGGCCGTCGAGAGGATAAAGGAGGTGGACGTCGCGCGTGACTTCCAGAACCAGAGCGCGCGTGTAAAGTTGGCTTCGCGTAGTAAAATCATCTTGTTTGCGAGGAGTTTGCGACGCACAAGATTCATGGCGCATGCAACAGTGCCGCCTGCGCTCAGAGCCATCGTGCTGCTCCTAGTTGCAGGTGGAGGAGCCATCGTCCTCGCTCTGCGCGTTGGCCGTCAACAAAACCATCCAGGTACGTCGTATCGTATTTAGCGATGATCACCACAGTACATTCTGGTTGACAGACGATGACGGTGTGTTTTTCGTATGCATGCGAGCAGAGAGAGGACGGCGACGTGCACCAGCAGCCGGCGTTCAAGGATGCTCCGCCGCGGAGCCGAGTACTAAATTCAGGTCTCCATCTCCATCTCTTGTTACTTAAAAACTTATGAAAAAAAATAGAGAAGCTTTGTTGTGCTGGTCAATCATGATTCTGTCTAGATTATATTAGGGAATATTTTCTGTTAATTAATCCTTTGCTGATTTATTTGGAGCGCAATCTTTGTCTCTCTTCTCTGCATGGTCATATGACGAGCTGCAGCCGAAGGCGGAGCGGAGCATGAGAGCTATGGCAACGGCCGCCTCTCCTCTCATGTCTGCAGGAGCTGCAGCAGACGTGGTGGAAAAGCGGGAGCTGGATAAACTGGGCCTGGTGTGGGCCAACCACACATAAACATAGTTTGCAAGTTTTTTTATAGAAAAAAGTCTTATTTATCTCTTTGGACAACAAGCCAAATTCACATTTTCACCATTGACTCAAAAACCAACCATCCGTCCAGCCACCTCATACTTTCAAAACTAGATCCCTGCCACCGGCCTTCCTCGCCCCGTCCGGATTTCCGACGTCAAGCTCCGGCGGCGGCAGGACCTGGAACATGGCCGGAGGGGCCTTGGTGGCGCTGCTGGGTCTGCCGCCCGCGTCGCCCATGGGACGACGCGGGGGGCAAGATCCGCTTTTCACGGAGCGTGACCGCCTAAGCTTCCAGTGATGTTCCTTTTTTTTCCCCACGGTACCTGCTCGGGGTGAAGAAACGCGTGCCGGCGCGTCGCACGTTCATTCTGGCCCGGATAGGGTACCAGCGCCGCAATATGCTGCACGCCACAGCGCCGCCGCTTTCAGGTTCTTCAGCCGTCTCTTAGGCCAGTCTCAATGGCAGTTTCATGGAGAATTTCATGGCATTAATTGCTATGACACATAAGCAAAAATGCTGACTTGGCAGGGTCATTTATGAGGAGAGTTTCATGAGATGTGAGGAGAGTTTCATCCCCATGAAACTCTACTGGCACAGTTACCTAGTTTCCAGTCTAGGTAACTGCGTCCATGAAACTCCCACTGAGATTGGCCTTATATGCATCATTTCCTTTCCCTTACAGACTTTACAGTCACGGAGGACGAGACCAAATGACTCGCTAGGTGAAGAATGAACGAAGGAAGCCCGAGTGTACCGCCGCACGGCCGTCGCCGGGCTGGGGCTCGCGCCCGCCAACCGCCGCCGCCACCACGGCTTGCGCCGCGAACACCACCGCGGCCAAGATCGCGCCCGTGCACGCCGCCACGAGCGCCGACGCCGCTGTGCCGCGCGCCACTCCTGCTGAAGCATGAAGCGCTTTCTCCTGCTGCATCATTTCCTTTTAATCATTACTCCAGTAAAAGCACACTCCTGCTGAAGCATGAAGCGCTCTCTCCTGTTGTCTTTTCTGAATGTTTGCTGTACCCTTTTTCAGTCTAGTTTTGGTAAAGGCACTTAATGACGTTATTAAGTCTCACTGGTCAGGAAAACAATTAGAAACAACTACAAGAAATATTGGAATATATCCACCTAGTTCTGGCACTCTAGTTGGCTAAAACGGAGCAACACCCAAAAACATCGCCCCAATCCTTTACCAACGATCACGACGGAAAAACTTCACAGTTCGACGGGCCTTGCAGGAAAATTATTGGATCGACCAAATCTGCCCGATCACTTTGGAGGAAGAACTATTGGAATATATCCACCTTTGGGAAAGAATACACTCGCAGAACCGTAACCCAACCGCAGAAGACGAGATAAAATGGAGATGGACTTCGAATGGAGAATACACAACACAGAGTGCCTACCGTATACAATTTCAAGGACGCCTCAAAACCCGCAACATCAGTCCAATTTGGAAGGCCAAAACGGAGCCCAAATGTCGTTTCTTTGCTTGGATATTGCTACATAGAAAGATCTTGACCGCCAATAACCTAGCGAGGCGAGGTTGGCCTCATGATCCCCAATGCCGACTGTGCAATTTGGAACCAGAGACCCCAACTCACCTTTGTAAAACTGTCCATTCATCAAACAGATTTGGGGAACCCTAACCGCTTGGCTCAATTTGCAGAACCTCCCACAAACTACAGCGGCGACATCAGTTTATGGATGGTGGAGGAAATGTAGAGTAAAAGTGGAGAAGCAAGATAGATCAGGGTTTGATGGAATCATGATCTATTTTTGGTGGAATATTTGGAAGGAGCGTAACCGAAGAACTTTCAATCAGGAATCCCTAACAGCAGACGAGGTGACTTTTCTAATCAAAGAAGACATTGAACAGTACAAGATGGCCTTCCGGGCGCCTACCAGTCAACCGAACTAGATGTTTAGTAGTAGCCACCGCTTCCGGGCGCTATAGTTGTCTTCACTGTTTTTTCTTGTTTCAAGAGTCGAGCGTCGCTAGTCGTGTTCGAAGTCGTTGTAATCATTGTTGTCTTTTTGTTTTTTGTTTTGTTTTTGTTTTTTTCCTGCTAATAAAATTTCGGCAAAGCTTTTGCCGTCCGTTCAAAAAAACTACAAGAAATAGCAGATTGTTCAATATGTTCGTGAACACATATTAACTATTGATGTAGAGACCACTTTGACTTGACGATCATATGGCAGTATCGAGCCTATTCTGAGTTCTGACAAGCATGCACTGCAAGTGCTAAGAAACTTGTATCGATGCAATGCGTAATCCTGGATTTTTTTTCCTAATAGATGGAATCAACTAAACTAATTCCAACAATCTCCATTTGTGCTCTGAGCACTTCAGCATCTCCCAAGAATAGCTCTTCACATCTCATCTAATGGTCACACGAGAATAGATCTTCACATCTCATTTAATGGTGCAAATCCAAGGCAGAATGTCGCAACGTGGAACTTTCAGATAATACAGCTTTCAGACAGGAGAAGCTTGACTACCTTGTGCACTAGTTCAGCTGAACGCAAAGGTTGGCTTGTGAGGTGGAAGCTGGTGATGAGGCGTCCTCTGCACGCAAAATACAGCAATGCGATTTGCTTGCATCGATCACACTGATGATTGGTAAAATGAACGTTCAGTGCAACTGATCTGAAATTTAAAAAATTTGTGAGAAACACTAAAGGCCAAACTCAACGATCCGATGGTGATGCCTTCTTTATATATTGCCATGAGTTACAATCCGATCAGGGAAACGTTACTCGGTGCCCGACCTCTTCATTCAGTTGATCGCTTCCGACATCATCAGAATGCCAAGTTGGATCCTAGTAAGACAAAAAAAAAAAAAACCACTGGTTGATTGATGATTGTTGGGGCACCTGGCTCAATCTGCATATCAATAATCATGTCATTGTCAGACTGCTGAAACATCAACCTTGATTGATTGTTCCCTTCAGACGCCGAAGTATTCGCTTAACTACCGCCTAGTGCTTGTCACTTGGGTCCTGAATATACTGACAAACTCGACTGACAACAAATCAGATATCTGGTCTAGTAATTGTATCGCCGATGATGCTCGTGCTCCTATACTGAAAGTCTGAAACTATGCTTCTCCTAACAGGGCATTGCCGTGATCTTTACTCAGCTTCTCAGTAGTTGCCACTGCCCACTGGATTGGAGATGTGTCAGCAATTTTTATTTTTCATCTTTTCAGTTAATCTTGCCCATACATTCTTTGAGATAGTATATGATTTTGCTTGTCAGCCTTGACGTCAATCCCTACCAAATTGATAGATAGCACTACATTAGGAAAACACGATGATGATGTCATGGACTTAAATCAACACACACATTGTCGTGAGATCCATTGCAAAATCGATCGAGGGGCGCACCGGCACGCCACCGCACGGAACAGCCAGCCGCGTACCAGCGGTCCGTCGTCGTCGAGCAGGCGCAGGGAGAGGCAGGCCATACCCCGTGGCAATGGCAATTGTCAACGCGTACGCTCTGCCCTCCCTCACCATCCATAAATCATGCCGCATCGAGAAGGTCACCGCCATGCGAGACCCCACATCATAGTGATGCTGCAACACCAGACACCTCCCGCACCAGATCTGACCTCTTATAGGCTGCCAATATGATGGAGCCAACGACCACATACTGAACGGGAAATTAAGGGGAATGAATGAAGATAGTGATGTCAAAAATGGAGAAAAATAAAAATAAAGGAGCGGACTTAGAGGAGGCCAATGAGGGAAATCTACGCCTACACTTGCTATTGCTCGTGGCATGAAGCCTTGAACAGCCGCCGCCGCTGCTGCCGCTGCCAGGGAGGTGATGTGATTTTTTTTTTTTGAATTTTTTAGGGTTATAGGATGGGGTTCATTGTTTTATATATGTAGAAGGTATACGTGGACTTGTTTAGTGGTTGGGCTAGGCCACAAGTTCAAATGGGCGAACTTCACTGAATTTCGGCCTGAATCCCAGAATCCTAGCTGCAAATGGGAAGGGCACTCACGTAGACCTAGATGAAGCCCAAATTCTAGCTGGGTTCCAGTTCATTACACTTGGTACCAACTTTCATTATGAGATGCGTTCAGTCTTGCAGAATTTATTCACAATGAGAGAGGGTTAGGGACCTTGGGGGGGGGGGGGGGGGGGGGGGGGGGGGTGTTTGGGGCTTGTGTCCCCATTAAGACAAAGGAAAGACACCCGCCATTTTGTTCATTTTTGTTCATATGGCATCTTTTCCTTATTAGATTAAGAGTACATGCATCACATTGTTTTGCTGCGACATGCTGACCTGTTCGTGTGCAGATGCTTTCGTGCTTCAATTAAGGATCTTGTCAATGCAGTATGAACATCCTTCTTCTGTGTTTATTTGCAGATGGGTAAATTTGGGAAAGCAGTAGGTACGATGCTGGCCATCAGGATGTTTGTGTTTGGACCCGGCCTGGCAGTACCGGTGTCAACTTCTGTCAGCCCGCCGAGCGTGTGCATTGCACAGCTCAGGGTGTACCAGCGAGTTGGCACCCTGCAGTCATGCCTCGTCGCCATCCTGGTCGCCTCCATTTTACTCTGCGGGTGCGTGAAGATCGAGGTGGCTTCTTTAGATGGCGATAACCTGGCGGAGATGGACAAGACAGAGAGGAGGCTTCTGCACGCCTGCCTTCTTCTCGGCATCGTCCTGTCCGCTGCCACCACCGCCATGGGGCTCGCCACCTACGTCCACGTCTTTCAGGTCAAGGTGTCTGTGCTAGCTTGTGTCCCAATGGGCGCCCAAGTGTCCATTTTGTCCAGCTATGCGGTGGCTATAGGCGTTTGTGCCTATGTTTACGACAAGCTTATGAAGGCAGCCGCCACCTCCAACTATATGTAGGGCATGTCGGTAGTAGTGTTGACCTAAGTAATATTGCTATGGAGCATGTAGGGCATCATGTAGCTGTGTCCCCGCTACTTGCTTGGATTTACTTTGTTGCTATAACAGTTTTTTTTTTTTGAACGGACGGCAAGAGAGTTGCCGAATTTTTATTAGAAGGAATAAAAACGTTAAAAAAAATCAATTGGGGTGTGTTAGCCCCTACAACTGTTCAACTTGGAGTCAACGCAAACAACTAAGAAGGAAAAGAGGCCTAAAAGACGAAAAAACAGACGACTGAAAAACGAAAAACAAAAAGGCCTATGAATCAAAGGAAATCAGACTCGTGTCGCCAACTGGTATTGTTGGAAATCTTCTTTGATTAAGAATGCCACTTGCTCCTCAGTCTTCGATTCTTGGTTGAAAGTTCTCCGGTTTCGTTCCTTCCAAATGTTCCACCAAAAATAGATAATGAGCCCATCAAAGCGTGGTCTGTTGCGTTTCTCTACCAATCTTCTGCACCTTTTCCACCATCCATTTACTGTAGTCATCGCGTTGCTTAATGGTAGATGTTGCAGGTTGTGCCAAATGATTAACTTGTTCCATACTGTTGTAGTGTACTGACAGTCTTTGCACAGATGCGTGGGTGTCTCTGGTTCCACATTGCATAGCTTGCACAACGGGTCATTGGGCCAACCTCTCTTTTGCAGATTGTTGGCAGTTAGGATTTTCCGGTGTAGGAGTATCCAGGCAAAGATTCGATATTTAGGTTCCGTTTTGGCTTTCCAGATAGGTGTTATGCTTAATTTCTTCATGCGACCCTGGAATTGAACACGGTAAGCGCTCCTTGTCGTGTATTCTCCGTCTGCTGTCCATCGCCAGACAATCTTGTCATCAGCATTGTAGTCACGCTGTTGTGTCTGGATTGCCTCCCATAGGTCGACGTATTCTCTGATTTCTTCTCCTGTTAGAAGCGGGCATATTTGGTCTAACCAATAGTTCTCCCGTAAGCCCCTATTTACTGTGAAATTTTTTCGTTTAGACTTTCTGAACAGAAGTGGTGCCAAGTTCCTAGGCGATGCCCCATCGACCCAGGAGGAGTGCCAAAAATTTGCTTTGTTACCATTGCCCACTGTAACCACCGTTGAGGCATGAAAAAGGTCCTTGTCCGATTTATCACAAGGTATATCAAGGCCCACCCATGGTCGTTCTTCATTTTTCCATTGGAACCAACACCATCGCAACCTGAGGGCCCTCGCCAATCGCTCGAGGTCGAGTATCCCTAGTCCACCCAATTCTTTTGAAGTACACACTGTTGGCCAGTTAACAAGACAGTGTCCTCCGTTGACTCGCTCCGGTTCTTCGCCTTTCCAAAGGAAACTTCTTCTCACCCGGTCAATTTGCTTGATCAGCCACTTCTGTATTGGGAACACCGTCAGGTGGTAAATTGGTTGTGATGTCAGGACGCTTTTAACTAGTGTCTCTCTCCCTGCTAAAGATAGCAACTTCCCTTTCCAGCCAGGTAGTCGTCCACTAATTTTATCAATAATGGGTTGGACGTCCACTCTTCTCAGTTTGCGCGTGTGTAGAGGCAGACCCAGATACTTTCCTGGAAAGGAGGAAATTTTCCCAGGAAAATCAGCTAGTGCTTGCGCAATGATTTCATCAGTGCATCGGATGGGAAAAATCTCCGTCTTGTTCATATTGACCCTTAACCCCGAACAGTTTCCAAATAATTGCAGCAATTCGTGTATGTGTTGTAGCTCTACCCGATCCGGGTTTGCAAAAATTGCTGCATCATCAGCATATAGTGAGCATCTCAATTTGGCCGCCCTTGGAAGGATTTGCTTAATGATGTTGTTAGCAGCCGCCATTTCAATTATTTTGTTGAGCGGATCAATGGCTAGTATAAAGAGCATAGGTGATAGAGGGTCACCTTGTCGTAGCCCTCTTGCATGCTTGAATTTTTTCCCTGGTATTCCGTTAAGTAAGACTCTAGAGGAAGATGTAGCTAGCAATGCTGTTATCCAATCCCGCCATTTTTGCCCAAAACCTAGTGCTTCCATGGTTTCCAGGAGGAACACCCAGCTGAGGGAATCAAACGCTTTGGAGATGTCAAGCTTGATGAAAAGGGACGGTCTCTTGGTTTTGCGTAAGGTCTTGATCACACTTTGCACGTACACAAAGTTATCATGGATGCATCTCTTTTTGATAAAGGCATTTTGGCTACTAGAAACGAGCTCATTTAGTCTTGGCGCTAATCTGTCAGCTAATAATTTAGTGATAATTTTTGCTAAGCTGTTGATGAGGCTTATAGGTCTATAATCTGCTACAGTATTTGCTTCATCCTTTTTGGGTAGCAATAACAGTTGGCAAACATTGTTTCGAAGATTGCGTTTGTTCTAGTGGCTGCGTAACTTGGTATGAACAATAGACAAGGCTACACACTTACATGCTCTGGGGCTTGCTAGCCTCCTCCTGCGAGTTTCCACCCATGACCCATAGCCTTCATCTTCACATGAAAACCTTACATCCTTAAATTGGTGGAATGGTTACTGTCCGTAAGAGTTATCTTGCTTTGCCAAGTGCACTTCTTTGTGGTGCCGTCCCGCTACGATGACAAATAAATATATTCCTTGGATACTTCTTCATCTTGTGAAGAATGAGATTTAACATAAGTAAAATCAGACGCTTCGACCACTCATATGTGGCATGTAGAACAATATTGAGTTACCTGATTTGTGGATGCCAATCATCATATGGATGAAATGCATGGAGTACTCCTATAACCAGCCCCCAGCTACATCAAGAGTTATAGGTCCAATGCAACATCAGCGGCAACACCGGCAAACCCATGTTGACTGCAATAAATCATGCAATTCGTTTGCAGAAACGATGTCAGAGAGTCAGACAATAATCAGAAACCCTCCTGATGCAGCGCTCCCTGCCCCCGTCCTTCCAGTCTGGGACACCAACACAACTCTGCAACGCTCGCTGGCGAACGTTCGCACATCTGGAGTCGAGTCACTCACTATTGTCCACGCCATCCGTTCATCATGTGGCTAGGTGATATGATGAGCTGCAGCCGAAGCCGGAGCGGAGCATGAGAGCTATGGCAACGGCCGCCTGTCTCTCAAGTCTGCAGGAGCTGCAACAGACGTGGCGGAAAAACGGGAGCTGCCCGCCGGCGACCGTCGGCATCCGCAGGGACACGCGCCGCGCCAGCACGGAGGCCGTGCGCCTGGCCTCGCCGTTCCGGCGACCTGACGCCGACGTCTCCTCGTACGTCCCCACCAAAGTCATGGACAATTATTTTCAAAATAAAGTCATGGACAACATGAAGGGCAAAGTGGAGGTAACCATCTCATTCATTCTCATCAGTCGTCGCGTGACTCACTCTGTTACATTCTTTTTGCTCTGTTCTCTCTTTTTTCCTTTCTGATGAAATAATTTGCTCTGCTGTTCTTGACACGGTACACGTGTGCTATGTTGTTTTGGTGTTGCGTTGGAAGGCGGAATTAATCCTTTCAGAGAATTGGGCTTGTTCTTTTGATGGGCTTATGCTTCAGATCATTGGGCTGGGCCTCTAGGCGCTCCATGCTATATATATTTTTTTTCTTTCCAAATTC
Source organism: Urochloa ruziziensis (assembly GCA_015476505.1). Lineage (NCBI taxonomy): Eukaryota > Viridiplantae > Streptophyta > Magnoliopsida > Poales > Poaceae > Urochloa > Urochloa ruziziensis. The sequence goes on along the minus strand of CM027126.1, from coordinate 28,793,102 downwards.
CTCGTGTAAATAAAGACTTCTGTTGTGTGAACTCTTGGTTCAGTGGTTCTGCTTCTCAAGATAAAAAGGCAAGAGAAGTCTATCTATACCTATGCTAATCACAGGCTCTCTAGAAAATTCAACATTAATCGGAAAAAAAGAAAAAATATTAGTCATTCAATGGAGTATCAATGGTTCAAATTGATCCTAGCCACATGCTTTTAAGATCCGTAAAGAACGAAATTTGGATGGAAACATTGCTTCTCCTACGCATCCCCTCCACAACCGTCAGAACTCCAGATGAAAACCTTGCTTACGTACAGCATAGCTAAAAAAACGTGCCCGTATTGCAGCAAGAATTCCACACGTCTGAAACTTTTATATCAGTTCCCGTTATATAATCATATTATTTCCTTGCATATAACTTAAACTCCCAACGTGCTGTACATGGTTTACAAGGAGTTGCCTTTTTCAGTTCAGAAAGAAAAGGGTATGACCATCCACAAATCACGAAATATTTTTATGGCCGTTCAATTGTCTTTGTGTCATAACGTCTGTTTTGTTTTTTTGGCCCTTTCGGCGAAACAATTTCACAAATGGACCCCCGGTGAAAACATTAGCAAAAATGGACCCTAGCTCGGCGCCATGATCATTGGCGCCGAGGTTACATGTCTCGGCACCAACAACACTTAGCGTCGAGACGTTTGAGCTCGACGCCAATGACCATGGCGCCGAGCTCGGCGCCAAAGACCACGGCGCCGAGCTCGGCACCATGATCATTGGCGCCGAGGTTACACGCCTCGGCGCCAAGTGCACTTGGCGCTGAGACGTGTAACCTCGACGCCATGACCTTTGACGCCGAGGTCAGGGTCCATTTTTGCTAATATTTCCACCGAGGGTCCATTTGTGACATTGTTTCGCCAAAAGAGAAAACAAAAAAGACGGTCGTTCACATCCCACGTCCCAATATCGTTCACATCCTCTCCAACTCCTTCATTCTTTGGCATTTTTTCTCCTTTGCCTAAAACCAAGACTCACGCACATACCCTCCTAACGCACGTGATGTTGCCCTTCTTCTCCCTGTCTCATCACCTGTTCTCTGCGGGGGAACCTTACAAATTCTATTGATCAGCTTCAACCCTAGAAAGGCTGTCACGGTGAGACTGATCGATGACTAAGGAAGGTGTGAAGAAGCCTAGGGCTGGCAACAATGGCGATGTACTACACGGACATTGTATGGGCCACCAAAAGCGTGTTACTAAAAGCCTATTGCATAGCTCGGCATGAATGAAGGTCATGTTAAAAACTTGAGATAAGCAGTTACTATAATAGTACTAACAACTCTTGAGAGAAACAATTATCAAGTTCATCATACCAAATCGTCGCCCAAGTCAATGGTTCAAATACTACTAATTAACAAGCATGTGATGTGACAACAGTACCCCTGGGAAGTATCGAGATAAACCAAGTTCATAGCATTATTAACCAAGTTTTTAAACAGGTCAGCATTTTAACAAAATGTTCTGATTTAATTAACCCATTTTCTACAACATGGGAAAGTACGCTATGTTTCTGGTATATATTTCTCTCCCGTAGTTTGTGTGTACAAATGTTTTTTAAAATATACTGCAGTGTGTTCATAATATAACGCCACCATTTTTGTTATCCCAAATTTCAAAGTAGGAAAAAGTCCTTTTAACCACCCTTAACTATCATCATTGTCTGATTTACACCCCTCAACTGCAAAACCAGGTATGCAGCCCCCTCCAACTATTGAATACGTCCATTTTACCCCCTCAGCGGTTTTGAGGGCAGTTTTGGCCGACGTGGCAACGGGCCCTACATGTCAGTGTGGGCCCCTCTATCCTCTCTCTCCCCTATCTCATTTCTCTCTCCACCTTCCCCTTCTGCCGCTGCCGACTGCCAGGAACATGGCAGGGTCCCGACCAGCTCCGACGCCTAGGGTGGGAGCACGGAGGCGGCGCTCGCGTCGTGACGTCAGGATCTAGCCAGGGCGGACGGTGCGGGGTTGGCTGCGCCATCCATGGGGGGCGGCGGCGATGGCGAAGAGCGGTGGCGACCGTCCATGGCGAGCACGGCGAGGACGCGCAGGCCGCCGCCGAGATCCGGCAGCATCTCGCGGTCGCCGGCGTGCGGAGTGGCCGGGACACGGCCGGGCAGCGGCGGCCCACCCCTAGTCCGCCGCCCAGCTCCTCTCGGAGCTCCTGTCTGCTTCACCTAGCGCCGCCGTCAACCTCCGCCATGGCTTGCCCCCCTCCTCCTCAACCCTAGATCCCGCCGCGTCGCGGCCTTCTCCCACTCCCAGCTCGTCCTCGCGCAGCCGCTCGGGCGGCCATGGACCACGCGCGGTGAGGTCTCGACGGAGCATGGGGGAGGGGGTACGGGATCCGCGCGCGCCTGCTTGTGCTCTGCTGGGCGCGTTTGCAGGGGCTAGAGGGCGGGGCCGGGAAGATGAAGGGCACGGAAGAAGGAAGAACGGGCGGCGGCGGCGTGGGGAGAAGCCGGCCTAAAGCGTCGCCGCCGCTCGAGGTCGCCGGCCGGCCGGCTGTGCGTCCCCATCGGGGAAGAGGAGGAAGATAAGCGTGGAAGAGAGAGGGGGAGAGGGGAGAGAAGGAAAAGGCACCTGACAAGTGGGCCCCGCTGCCACATCAGCCAAAACAGCTCTCAAAACCGCCGAGGGGGGTAAAATGGACGGGTTCAATAGTTGGAGGGGGCTGAATACCTGGTTTTGCGGTTGAGGGGGGTAAACCGGACAATGATGATAGTTGAGGGGGGTCAAAAGGACTTTTTCCTTCAAAGTATTGATGCTGCAGATTGTTTCAATGCATAATATTATAAAAAGTTCATAATCAGGCGGGCAACTGCTTATTGTATTAAGCAAGTTAAACACTGTTATTTTATAATAAATCGAAAACGTTAGGTACTGATGATATAGTGTTAGAAAAACAGTGAAATTCCTTAGTTTATTGTATATAGAAATAAAAAGAAACAAAAAATAAAATCAAGAGCTTCCATCTTAGTCTTATGAACATTAGCAACGGCACACTTTATAAGAAAATAAAAAATATGCTATTTAATCTCTATTCTTTAACTTTTATGAAATATATGTGATATTCAATGATATGCAATGTAGCCCGTGCGAATGCAGGGGGAAGTGCCAAGCTCGGATATGCAGCAAGCTGTACTGCAAAACCGAAAGCACAGATGATCGATGTTCCTGAACTTGTACCAGATAGACCGAATCAGTATAGCAATCTGAAGTCTGATCTGTGTAGTAGTACCTGTGGTGCATTGCATCACATTGTTCTGTAGTACTCATGGGATGCTGCTAAACTTCAGCCACGAATGATAGATGTACCTCGGCGTGGACTTCAGCCAATATTTTTAAGCAATTTTGTTTAAAAAAAATTGAGCAAATAATATTCAGATGACCGATGCTTCTGAAGTTGCAGTCTTGCACAATCTCATTCTTCAGCGTACGACTCCGAACTCGAAAGCATCCGTATCCCATTAAAATTCCCAGTCGTCATCATGTCGCTGTCAATCTGTAATGAAATGGAATCCTATCCCGACACACAAAGATTGGAACAGAGGAACTGAACGCCAGCTCCGTGAAGTCTCTGCATTAGCAGCGTACTATGTTTATCTGCCCCTGCAAGAGTCCTGCAACGATGCCATCCGCCATCGCCGACAGCGTCACAGCAACCAGGCACACAGACTTCAACTGACCAGCGACACGTCCGCGGTGTTCGTCCACGTCAACCTCCACGGCGGCCGGTGTCGCCGAACTCGAACACAGGTGGATCCTCCTCCCCAATGCCCATTCACCGGCTAGGATACAGGCGGAGGCGGAGGCGACTGACCTTGGCGTTCAGGGACGCGGCCTCCGCGCCCTACCGTGAGCTCGCACGGGTCGCGGCTGCTACCTGCGCCACCGGATTTGCCGACGGGAATGGCGAGTGGCGGAGACGGAGCGCGAGGAAGAAGAAAGGCGGCTCCGCTTGTTACATGCGGGGAAGATCGCGACCGCAGGTGCCCGATCCGACGGCTTTTAGGCAAACCAGGGTGGACGGTATTTCATTTACCGTCCACCCCCGGCCGGTATCTCAAATACCGTCCGCCCCTGGCGTCGTGCTGCCAGGCTGCCGCTCGCCGTCTGGCGACCGGCTGGCATCGTCGGCGCAACTCCGCCGTCCTCGCCCTCCGCCTGGAGTCGCCCGAGCCACCGGCGAGCGTTCTGATGCAGACGCGCTCGCGCTCGCTCGTCGGCCTGCTGCCCAACGACCGCCGCCGGCGCCGGCGGTGTGTGTGCCCGCCGGCCACCGTGCCGATGCCGAACGCTGGACATCTCTCCTCGTCACCAGTCAAGACGATGTCGAACGACCTTCGCCGCAAGCTGCCACGCGGCGGCTCAGGACCAGGATGTGAGCCGACGTGTGCGTGCGCCGCCGCCGCGTCCGTGCGGGCTCATGGTTCCTGCTCTGTCCACGGCCCCTACCGGCGAGCAAGTGAGCAACTGGCCCCATCTCCTCACTCCTCCGGTGGCGTACGTTCATCTCATCAGCGTCCGACAATCAGGGGCTGTCGCGCGATCCCCACATTTCACATAAGTGTGCGCAAACGCCCCTGATGGAAGATGAAAGTGAGGGTGACTGCTTGGCATTGGCGTATGAACGAATCTGCTCCAGCGGGGACTGCATTTCGGCGGTCTCTTCATCTCTGACACGATCGATCGACCTTCTCTGATGCCCTGCGACTCACGTTCATTTCATGTTCATCTGGTGCTGTTTGTTAATGTTTCTTTGCAAGACCTGCTAAGAAAGCTTTATGCGTGCACTGGGATCAGCTGCGAGTAAAAAGCCATCCACAGTTTAAGGGCCGGTGTAAAACAAACAGCAGAAAGAAACATTTCCACTTCTACGAATGGCGGCTGCGTGGCGGGAGCGGCCAGGGATGATGTTGCTGCAGGCAGATGGGTTAGCGCAGCGGCGGGAGCTAGCCACCATAGATGGCAAAGAAAGGCAGGGCCGACGACGAGATCACTTCGAAAATGGAGATGCTGGAGGTGAGAAAAGGGGGGGTTGTTGTATTGGAGAATGGATGAGGTCAGTGCTAGATTGATAACGTACCTTTCTTTTGCCGTACTATGCATATTTTTTGAGGGTCCATTTCTCCCATGCTGGGTTTTGAAAAACCAGTGAGTCTTCTTAAGGCAAAAAAGGTGAATCCTTTTAAAAGGAAAAAAAAAATCAGTGAATCTTGGAAGCAAATCCAGTGGATAGACAAAGTACATAGATCATCTCAGGAGGCCAAAAAAACAACATTAGGTTGGCAAGGGCGAAAGAGAAAAATTATAAAATAGCAAAGAAATAAAAAAGGTCGAGCACGTCGTCCCTCTCTCTGCGCGCGCGCGTGTGTGGGGGTGGGGGGGTTCGCTGCTGAGCCTCATCGTCCTTTTTTTTTTTTGGTCAGTGAACAAGTTCCTTGGCAGCGATGTCGCAGGCTGGTTCAACTCGGAAAGGTAAATACAAAATCAATAAAGTTGGTTCGACTTTGAAGGGCAAACAGAAATCCACAGGCTAGTCCTCCAAGGCAGGCACAAATCCACACGAGTTGGTTCGACATAGAAAGACAAAGAAACCCACAAGCTGCTCCTCCAGAACAACACCAAGATTATTAGAACAGCGGAGTGAGGCACTGCATGCGTGAGTGAAGCAATAGCATCATATATGCAGCCTCCAGTCCACCCCAGGCCTCCAAAGTACTGCCATAATCATTCGATTCGTCAGCATCATAATTAACCACTTGGTTTGAGCCCAACATGTAACTCTTCTTGCTGAGTTTCTTTGCTTGAAATTGGGAAGGAACAGCCTGGGGTAGTTGGCGGAGTCATCATATATTTGCAGATTATACTAGGGTGATATATGATGGATGAACCAATTTCTCTTTGAGTGCCAAACTCCTCTACAGCTTGTACTTTGCCATGCTTGGTATCAAGAGCAAGAATCCATGCCCCGGTGTGCCTATATTTCTTCCTGGCCACCAAGTAAACGACATCCTTACCATTTACACAGTGAGCGGGGAGAAAGGTTTTGCAAGGCCAGCTGCTGTCCTGAATCCCCATGGTTGTGCTGCATGAGCAATAATCGAGACTGAAGTGCCTAGGAAACAGCTGGGTTGTCGATTGTGATGTCAGAAGCTTTGACCGTGCATTCCTGGTGCCAATCCTCGTGCAAGGTTGTTGTCATATGCTTGTTGCTCCAAGTGGTGATAGCCCAGTTCTCCACATTGAAAGCGAAAGCCCCTGTTTCAGGGTCCTTGTAGGGAAGTCGAGTGTCAGTACATATTAATGAAAGGAAAACCCAAAGGCCCAACGATTCGACTTTGTCACACATCTCATTCTCCATCCCATCCCATGGGCCGTGGGCTAGGCTAAAACCGCAAGGAAGCCAGCCAGCGTGGAGGTTTTTTTTTTTCCTTCTCTGGGCCGTGGGCTTGGCTAAAATAAGGTGCAGACGCCGAAATCTCGGGCGTGCAGACGATCGGAGTGCCTCACCGGCGGGGACTAGGATGGGGAGCACGGAAGAACTTCGCGGAGAAGCAGATTGAAATCAAGCGCACTGACGAGGATAGAATGGCCTTTGATTATTCTTCGTTCCAAGATGCAGACATTGTATCGGCGGTTGACATTGTTCCAAGATGCAGACATTGTATCAGATGGTCGCCAGTGTACACCTTCCAATTTGCAGCATTTTATTTTCCTAATTCCTTGGCTTGTCGGTGGTATAAGCTTGTACAGTAATAATGAACAGCGACATGCATTGATTGATGCAGCGGCTGTGATATTAATATATATTTGGGTGAATTCCCTCAGTGCCACAAAACAAAGGGCCACTTCCCTCAATGCCACAAAAATTTCAAAACTTCTCTCAGTGCCACAAAAATTCTAACTTATACCCTGTGTGCCATTCCGTTATATTTTTCATCCATGGGCTGTAAACTGAGGTGTGAAAAGACGATTTTACCCTTGGCTCCACATGTAAGTGCCTCATCTCTTTCTTCCTTATCCTTTCTCCTTCCTCCGTGCAAGTGGCAGGCAGCGCCGCCGCAGGCGCCTGCAGGTCGGGCGGGCCGGGCCGCGCTGCTGGAGCCACGCCGCCGCCGGAGCTGCGTAGCCGCAGACGCCGGCAGGCCGCGTGGGCGGGGGCCGCGCCGCCGCCGGAGCTGCGCAGCCGCGGACGTTGGCAGGCCGCGCGGGCGGGGGTCGTGCCGCCGCGGACACCAACAGGCCGCGTCGCCGCCGGAGCTGCGCAGCCGCGGGCGCCAGTAGGCCGCGCGGACGGGGGCCTCGCCGCCGCGGACACCAACAGGCTGCGCGGGCGGGGGCCGCGCCGCCGCGGACACCACGTCGCCGCCGGAGCTGCGCAGCCGCGGATGCCAGTAGGCCCCACGGGCAGGGGCCGCGGACGCCTGCAGGCCCTGGTGGTTGAGGGCGGGGACGGCGAACCCGGCGGCGGCGAGATGGACGACGGTGAGCTGGACCATCCAGCTAGATTCGCCGGTGAAGCCGTGCACAACGGCGACGACGCCGAGGATTGGGGTGGCAGGCGGGGGGAGGGGGGCAGCACTGGGTGAAGATGCGGAGGCTCTGCTTGCCGGCAGGAACTTGGCTGTGTCCTTCAATGGAGAAGGATGGAGGAAGGAGAAATAGGAGATGAGGCACTTACATCTGGGGCCAGGGGTAAAATCGTCTTTTCACACCTCAGTTAACAGCCCATGGATGGAAAATGTGACGGAATGGCACACAGGGTATAAGTTAGATTTTTTGTGGCACTGAGAGAAGTTTTGAAATTTTGTGGCATTGAGGGAAATGACCATTTGTTTTGTGGCACTGAGGGAATTCACCCTATATATTTCCTTTTCTAAAAAAAAAGTGTACACCTTCCTAGGATAGATCTTATGAGGTTTTCTTTCGATGTTGGCTCATGTATAAGCCCAAAAATGTGTTGGACGATACACTTTCGAAATTTGCACTATATGAGATGATCCTATCGCTTGCATTATTGATTCCAAGTATAGATGTTCAAATGGGCGGCCCAACACTACACGACCCTGACACTATATCGGGTCGACACTGTACTAACACTAATAGGCACTATACTTAATTGTGTTGTGTCGTGCCATCATGAAAACCTTCCAGACACTACACTATGTCATTTTTAAAGTGTCGTGCTGGCACATGGGCCCGACGTCCAATCGTGCCCGTGTGCCGGCACTGGTACTATGCATCCACAACCTTATATATTTCATCACAAATTCATGTAGATATGCATCAATTTCGCATCCATTTCATCATGAACTCATATGAATATAGAAACATTATAAATTCATATATAGATATATACAGCTCGTCAAATATTTTAATAGAGACATCTATTTCACAGTACTATGATCAAAATAATCGCGCCACACAGTGCCTGGTCAAAAATTGTGTCGTGTTCATGCTTACAATGCGTGCCGAGGTCGCGTATTGTGCCGGCACTGACATTACGGCATCGTGCCGCCCGTCGTGTTTGACCCATTTAGAAATATATAATTCCAAGATGCACCATGCTTGAGCTATCTCTGCTCCCATTGGTCGCAGGAGCTCCAGTAAACTAACGTTTTGCTTGTGATTAACCTATGCCGTGTTCCCGTGCGAGTGTCACGCTTGAGGTTGCTTACTCCAGTGGCCACTCGGTCAAACATCAAGAGGGGAGGTAACCAATTGCTCAACTCCTAAACTGCAACGACGGACGATTCTCAAATGTTTGTAGTTGTCAGAGGTGGTGTTTAGTTGTGTTTGGGTTTTTCTTTCCAATTGTTTGTAGTAGTAGCGTTTCATTTGCAGGTCGGACCGGTATTTTTTGGAACCATGCAAATGAAACTCCAGGGCAACATTCCAAAGCGTTTTATCACTACCGTTTCACATTGCAGAATGCAGAGTACAGCACCTGATGGAGCGGTTACAGTCCCAATGTTCTATTCACTTCCTTGGATGGGCATCCATTCATGTACAGGCTGAGAATAACTAACCTCAACGTTTTTTTAATAATTACCACAATGTTGAAATCATTTCTTCCCTTTTGTTTTTGTTTGTTTGTTGAGGGCAATGCTTCCCTTTTGTTGTGGCCTTTGCGTTTGCCTGTTCCACCACTGCAGCAGAGAAGCGTCGCTCCGTGTTGATTGCCCAAAGCCTAGCCACTGCAGAATTGGCCACCAAGTTTGCTTGGTATAAGAACAGCTGATGATGATGTGATCGCTTGTTTCCGGCACTTGATCACATAGGGCACAGTTTGTGTGCGAGTCTAGCCCGTGACGATGGCGTCGATCCGCTTCCAGTGCCGGCGCCTGAAAGCGAGCCATAGGAACTTAGGAAGAGTTTGACTTTGAGCGGGGCCCAGGTCTTCCAGATTAACTCGCCCCCCTCGAAACGGTGTGTTCCCTGCAGAAGCATCTGGTAAGCAGAATGGGCCGTGTAATCGCCAGATGCGGTCCATCTCCAGATGAACCGGTCTTGTTCTCCCTCCGTCAGCTGAAAGTCACGCAGCCGGTTCCATAGTCGCGCATGTAGTCGGCGATCGCCGGCACTGCACTGTGAGACCACCTGTGATATCGCGTACCCATCGATCGTCCTGCAGCGCCTCAGCCACTGTCCTTGCCTTTCGGACTCTGGTGGCGACGGCCACCGCGAGTGCCGGCGCCCAGCATGTCGCCGATCGTGCGTCTAGCCAGTTGTCCGACCAAAAATTGGTGCGCTGCCCGTTACCGACAGTGACTGTGACCGAGGCCAGAAAGAAAGCTTGTACCTCTGGTAGGGTGCGCAACGGCAGCTCGGCCAATGCCTTGTCTTCGTCCGTCTTCTGTAGCCCCACGACCATCGGCATTATACGTACCTCAGTCCTCTCTACATTATACGTACAAAAGAATCAATCACTCTGAATTATTATTCACATCTTTACTCTACAATCATACGAACATACAGTTAACAGATGAATCAACAGCCAAAATGGCTCTGAGGTGTCAACGCCAGGTTAGCTAGTTTTGGTTTGGGACGGCGCCGACTCCAGCGCCGGCGGCAGCATCTGGTGCGCGACCATCCTCCTGGTCCCGTTGATGGTGATGAGGCAGAGGCAGACAGACGTGCTCCTCCATCTCTGCGCCCTGAGGTCCTCCTCGCACTCCGCCACCTCCTGCATCAGCGGCGCCTATCCGCGCCCGTGCTCCAGCTCGTCGTGCCCGCGCCGCACCATCCGGTGTCCAGGTCGCGCCCCACGATGTACCGTAGCGGAGGTTACGAACACGAGCGTTCGACACGACTACAACGGTGCCACCCCTTGGGGCTCGGGTGAAGAAAAAGAAAAGCGTGCGCGTCGCGCGTTCGTTCCGGTCCGGCCAGCTCCATTCCTCCTGGACGGAGGCTGAGCGTGGGTGGGCGCCACGAACACGATCGCGCCAACCGCCGCCGCCACCGTGCCGCGCGCCACGCGCATCGCGCGGGCGAGCCGCCCTAACCGACGACGCGCCGCGTGGAGAGCGGGCCGCACCGCCCGTGCACGTCGTGGAAACCGGCGACAGCGGGTTGTCGAGGCGGACGTGCTCCGCGAGACCGTGACCGCGTCCCTCGCGGCGGCGGAGAGTGAGGTGGTGGCGCCACGCCGCGCTGATGGCGGCGATCAGCGAGGAGCACGCCTCGCAGGCCTCCTGCGTCACGTCCAAGCACTCGATCAGCAGGGTCCACCCCGCGCCGCCGCGTCCGCCACCGGCGACGTCCCCGCGCGAGCACCTCGGGGCTCGGCTCCAGCACGAAGTCGTCGAGAACGGTGTACGCCATGGCCGCCGTATTGTCGCCGGCCTCGTCTTCGGCGTCGTCATGCACGATGATTGCTTCTTGATGTGGCGGTTGCGCGTGGTTCCAGAGGTTCGAGGAAGGACTCGGACTCGAAGGCGCTGTCTTACTCCTCGTTGAAGGCGCTGTCGTAGCTTGTAGCTGGTCATTCAGAGCTCGTGAAAGACGCACCAGCGGTGGCGCCGCGGCCGCTGCAGCCCCACAAGAAGAGACGTTCCTCGCGAGCCTTCTGTAGCTTGTCAGTGGTGGAGTAATTATGTATGCATGCGTTAGATCGGCGGAGCTCCATAAATAGGTGGGATTTCTTAGCTTTCCAGTTCTAGCAAGGCAGCGGGTGCTCTCTGGCCGGCCGAGGAGCTGCGCGCAGCCGGCGGCGGGTGTTCACCGTCCAGCCAAGGAATCGCAGCCGCCCGCCTGCGGGTGCGCTAGCTGGCGCGGCCGTGGCCAAGGATGCCACCAGCCAGCACGAGCACGGTAGACTACGGTCGTGAGCCCCTGCATATGGCTGTCGACGTGGCGAGCTAGAGATGCAAAGGAAGGAGGAGTGGACGAGAGCGAGCACATGATGAAGCTGGAGACCAATTGTGACCGAGCCAGGCATCACCGGGTCGGCATGGCCCTCTTTTCATTTATGGACGGGAGCTAGGAAGCAGTTCTACTACTGCCCAACTATATTCATGCCCCTCCCCAATTGCGCGCCAATCTACTGCTATTAGCAGCATGCCAGCAAGTCACATGAACATGTTGATACGATTTATTCAAAGAAACCAGTCGAGCTACACCAACAAACAGGGACGGGTGTCGATCTCATGGGTCAACGATACGTGATCAATCAAATTGTTCGTACGTGTGTGCTTTGATCCGTTGCTCTGCAACATTTTTTGGACCACTCCTTAGGCTCCTGTTAGCTCCCTATTTCTTATTTCTTAGGCTTGGGCCTGCACATTTGTGGGAGACCCTAATTGAGTAGGGTGAAACTGTCAGGTTGGTGATTATGGGATATGTCCATTACTTTTGTGTCTTAGAGAATATATTCACAATGAGAGGGGATGTCTTTCCTTGTTGTCTTATTCATGTGATCGTAAAGAGATCACAAACGAATAGGAGGATAGAGATGGCGATGACCATGCACGCGAGGTACCCGTAGACGACAGAGAAGACGAGGCCAATGAGGAAGTAAAAGACCACGCGCGCGAGGTCCCGTAGACGACAGAGAAGACGAGGCCAATGAGGATGTAGAAGACGGTGACAACACCGTGCGCAGTGGCGGAGCTGCTTAATACCTCTTTGTCAACATATGGTTAGCAGCAGAATCTTTAGGCATGAGGATGAAGTGAACTGACACTCTGACAGGTTTCTAGATGCTACCGAGATAATCTCCTTCTTTGGTCGCATAGATGTACTAGTCCTGTTGACAAGGATAAGCTACTTGAGTGGAGCAACTTCACCCGTTAATTGTTTGTTTAACTTAGTTTTTTTTCTCCTTGCTTTTTCACCATTCCTCTCGCCTCATGACATGTTTGGCCTGTTTTCAATAATTAAAAACTATTGTAATTCTTTGTTGATGAAATAGAGTTTAGGCAACCTGAGGGCTGTTCTCTCAGAAAACACATATGGTCAGCAAGTCATAGGGGGCCAAGGCGCCAAGCCCAACTTCCCAAATGCAGGCATGCATAGCTGCAAACAACATACAAGGTCAGGCCGCTCTCCAATACCTCACCATTGCGTTCGTGTTGCGTCCTGGAACCGTTTCGTTTTCGATCTTCCAGTTGCAGCAGACTTAGCACTGGCTCCGCGACGGTGCCATCGGCATCACGCCAACGACGGCGAGCAAGCATGTAGTTGTGGACAAATTTAAAAGAACAAGGTATATTGATAATTTTTTTTCAAACCATTCCCTTTTGTATATTAACATTGCATAAAGCATAATTAATAGTAGTCATGGTTAACTAGTGTATGCTCGATGAACGTGAAAACTTAAAACAAATTGTCAAATTCTTGGACCGACAATATTTGTCTGGCCCCCCTTTGTTTTCCCCCCAAGTTCCGCCACTGACCGTACGCGGATGCAGGCACGCGATGAGGTTGATGATGTAGCTCTTTTGTGTGAAGCGTCTTTTTTTAAGGCTGAAGCTAATTTAGAAAGCATTTGGTAAAACGATAGATGTTTTGGTCCTTAACTTTGTTCTAAGGGTCATTTTAATTTGTCCCTTACCTTTTAAATTGGCTAATTTAGTCTATTAACTTTTACTTTTAGGTCAAACTCGTCCTTATACTTATCCAACAGTCCATACTGGCATGTGACTAAAGTGAAAAGGTTTTTTTTTTTGCCTTTAGCTTCTTTTCCTCCTCCTCAATTTCCACATGAAAAGGACGCGTACGTGTGTGTTTTTTGAACTAAATGTGTAGTGTGTGATTCTGCAAGTCTGCTTGCAAAACGCAGGGCCGTGCTACTCGATTTTTGTAAAGTCACATTGCATTGCTCCCTTACCATTACATGTTCATTCATGTCCGTAGTCTGTACATGTATTATTGGGTAGGATGTAGGAAGACACGGTTTGGTGCTCGAGGCCATGAGTCGTCATTCGTAACTTCGTAACTGCCGAACTCAGTAAGTCTTGCACTGCAACTGATGAGCAGTACTTCGTGTGGATGTGGCCATGCGGCTTAATGACTGAAATGGTATTCAAAAGTTCATATAAATGGTTTTAAAAGTATGCTAATGCCCCCTACCCTCATTTTTGTTCATGTGAAAATTTTACCATTGCATCTGGGCATAGTATAGTTTCGGGGTATCCTGCGGTTCATACTAGTTAACTGAAAAAAAAATGCAGGCGAAAATATATAATTCCCATCGGAATTTCTTGAAGAAAAACTTGTCACTGCTGATTTACACTTTTTTACTGCTTGATCTGTTTGCCCTAGAAAAAAAGAGATCATTTTTCTGTTAAAAATGAAAGGGATGATTTTACCGCACGCGTCGTGAACGCACTGGAGATATCCTTGGGCGAGGCGTGTACCAGATAGGCCGACCTCGTGTAGAACAACGCCGGCAACTCGTCCACGATCGCCGCCGTCCACTTTCGGGTGTGCCGCGCTAGTTGTCAGCGAACTCCCGAGCATCAACGGCGAAGCTGTCCTCCCAAATCAAGGAACACCCGATGCCGCCGGCCGTCGCGCCGCGCTCTACCCACCGAGGAGGCCTCCCGGCACCCGCCGTTGTCGCCCACCCTCCAACGCGCGGGCGGACGGCGTCGGCAGCAGTTCACCGAGGCGCGCGTGCCGCCGGCAAGGACGCCGGAGAGCAGGGGATGCGTCGCGCGGGGAAGGCTGACTGGCGGAGGCGGACGGCCTCGCTACTCTGCAGTTGCAGCTATCCGCGTCGATCTCGGCGGCCCAAGCCCGATCCAACGCCTGATATAGGCCCCTTGGTTTGAACGGGCGGCAGACCATTGGCGACGCCGCCGTCCGTCCAAGCCTCCGCCGCCGTCCGTCCAAGCCTCCGCCGCCAGATTTCCTGAGACCACGATGGTTCGAATCGTGTTCCAGCTTCCCATGGAGAAGGTGCGATCGACGGTATGCATCGGCGTGCTCGACGATGTGCGGCGGCGCGTTTTGACGCCACGGCACGCGGCCCAGCACTGACGCCGCCAGCGGCCGCGTCCTCGCCACCGGAGGAGTATACGACGACAACAGCCACCGCCTGGAGAGCTTCTTCTGGGCGCGGACCGGTCACACGGCCAGCCTCGCCACAGGAGACTCCATTTCCCAGTGGGGTTGCGCCGCCGCGACGTCCTGCGTACGAACAAGCACGAATGCGGCGCTGTGCTCGTCCAGCCTCCTCGCCGTGGCGAAAGCGAAACTGCCGCCGCCGAAGTCGATGGGTGACAGGCTGTCCGTCCACGCCGCCGCCAGCTTTTATGGGGCCAAGATGCATGCTGGCAACGTGTTCCAGCTTGGTGGGGGAGAACGTGCGCCGGACGGTCTGCATCGAACCTGGTCGACGACGACGCCGTCGCGGCGGCGCGGTTTGATGTCAGCTCACGGGCAGCGACTGCGTCAGGTGCGGCGCGTGCTGGTGTAGCTTTTTTTTTTCTTTTTCTTTCCAACCTGGGTTTATACCCGAATTTCATTACCAACAAGTAACGAAATTACATCAGTTCCTAGCGACGAAACGAGTAAAGTTTGAAAACTAACAGAGTATTACCAGAAAGGAGAGGAGAGCACAGAGGGCTCCCAGCTCCTACTCGGTTATTACCAAAGAAAACCAACCCACAAAGACAAGTGCTACAACCAGCACACTGCAAAAGAACTACAACTGTTTCTGTCTTCAGAAAACCTTGTCCACGTATCACTTGTTGTGTCATCAGATTGCAAGTCTCGACCGTGTATCAATGAAGCAGCACCGGTCCAGTGTCGTCGGTAGCCGCTTCTGGAGGATGAAATTGCATCGCCGTTGTCTTCAATGCTTTTGCTCCCATCTCCAAGATTTGCTTGTTCCCCTGCTTTTGTAAGAAATAAAAGAAGAAGCCATACAAATGATGTCAGTTGGTGATCTTATACATTTCTTCTCAAAGCAAGCTTTATTTCTAGCATTCCAGAGCGCCCTGCAAATTGCTGACAGCCCCACCATATGGGTTTTTCTAAGATTAGGAAAAAAGGAGTTTGCCCAAACTCAATTTTGCTCATTTATTAATTAATGTCTCTTTGTCGTTCATGTTGGAGTTCGAAAATATTCTACCTATAATATAATGAATTAATTTGACAACTAGCGAGTTTTAATAGGAGCTAGGCTAATATGAGAAATGTTGAGATTATGTTTGATTGTCCTCTCCAAATTTAATGTTCAACTAAATTTTGAGAGCAACTTCACGTTGTCTTGACAATGAGTTGTACTACTAGGGTCACAATCCCATCCAATAAAGATCCAACCAATCAACTAGATATACATAGATGAAAGTCAATAGTACTATATAAAAATCTTGTTTATTATGTTTTTATAAACGAGACATGTGTCGGTGGATCCAAACAAGTAGCTAACCTCTAGCTATTACCTCTACTTGATCCAAACAAGCCGTAAGGTGATATAAAATTAGTTTCTAGCTCCTAAAGTCCTAATTCACTTCTCGCCCATATTATAGAATCACATTCCTTTTCAACCCACTGAAAATCATTTTCAGAGGAGCTCTAACAACAAACACGCCACGGTGGGACCAGAGCCGTCCCGTAGAAAATGTGGGCCCTGTTCCAAGTTCTAGTTTATAGGCCTTAATTTATAATAATAGTAGCAACAACAATATACTAAGGTTCATGGTATAGCTATTTCAAATATTTTGATGATTGTGCTTGTTGCGCTGCTCACGTTTTATGTTAGTTAGGCTAAGATGGAAAAAAAGACTTACATTCACGATTATGGATATTATTAGCATAAAAATTTCTCAATTTCGGTAGGAACCAAAGATTCTTTAATAATTTAGTTATACGTACAAGCTCCTTAATTTCTTAGACCGAGTCATCTCCACCATTTTTTCTTCTTTTTAAATTATTCATAACAGAATAATACACTTAGAATATTGGTGTGCAAAAAATGGAAAAACAAAAATTAATAGGGCTACATATTCAAGAAATGAAAAATGTACTAGTTTACATGCACATTAGGATATGTATACTAGTACTGACTAACTAATCAGTAGACAGTAGTGGCTTCTATTGCTCCTGAGGGGCCCGATCCAACAAGAAATATCTAACATTTTCATTAGCGTGCAGTAGTGCAAACTAAGCCAATCGGTCAATTGATGATGGGCTTAGTCACTTAGATGCAAGAAAAGATATACTCTCGTTTGTTCTTTTCTAGAAAATTTAGTTGGAAATATTGAGTATACATTTTGCCGTTAATACTAGTGATTAGTATAATAAAGATTATTTTGGGGCCCTAGACTTTCGGAGGCTCTGTTCGGGCGCACATGCCGCACGCCCGTCGGGACGGGCCTGGTGGGACTCGACTGGCTTCCCATAATTCTTCAGCTAGCCCTTCGTCACTTGAATTCTCGTTTGAGGTGCTAATTATTATGGAGGCAGTGCTGGTGCTAATTGGTACCTATCACTAAAGCCCTTCGTACTTGTGCTTGCTGGCACACTAAAGCACTGCTTATGTCCCAGTCCTACTCCTGCCACTCATGCAGCCATGCTGGTGCTAATTGGTCCCGATACATCTAATGGCTTTAGTGTGCCAGCAAGCACAAGTACGAATTAGCTAACGATCATATAAATATCAACCGGCCAGAAAACAGGACTCCAGCCGTGCTATTTTGTATGCACGCATATACTCAAGTACTCTGTATTTGTGTATGTAGTTACATAAGTACAAACCACGGGTCCGACCGCATTCACGAACACGCAGTGAGGAGCTCAAATCCCAGTCTTACTCCTGCCACTCATCAGCCATGCAGGCTGCTTATGTCTCAACCTATCACCAATTTCACCGTCTCAGCCTATCACCAATTTCACCTCAGCCTGCACCAAAGAGAGCAGCCAAATGTGCAGGCGAATTTAACCCACTTGTGGAATGGGGTCTGCATGGTGATGTCGAAAAGTAGTGGTAGCTAGCTTTTTCGTCTTTGCTCCACATGTACTGTGTACAGTGTCTGTTAATGTTCTGCCTTCGACGTTTACCACCCTCACTCATCCTCCTCCTCTCTCTCCCTTTCCCTCTGTCCTCCCCGCGCCGCCGCGCTCTGTCCTCCTCGTCGCCGCCCTCCCTTCTCTCCACCGCCGCCTCCCCTTCCCCTCTCCCTCTTCGCTCCTCCCCGTCGCTGGCCTGGGCACAGTGGCTGTGGCAGCGAGGTCCGGGCATGGGGCCGGCACGTCCGCGGTCGTCAGATCCGCCACTCGACGTGGCCTCCCGTCATCGTCCTCATCGACCTCGCCTTGCTTATCCCATCCTGGTGACTGCGGAGGTGGGGACCACGCTCCCTGGCGGCGGCGCAGGCAGTCAGCGCCTCCGCTTTGTGCTCGCTCGGCGCCTTGGCCGCCGCCGTCGCCGTCGCGGCCACCTTCCGCTCCTCCTGGTACCCCCTCCTCCCCGATCTTGAGCTTCTCTTCCTCCACATTCCTGGCTTCAAGTTTCTAATTTTCTATCTAACCTACGCAGCCTGCGATGCACCGAGCTGGAGACGCTCGAACGCAAGCCAGAGTCGGGCGTCTGATGTCCAGAACAAGCTGGAGTTGCCTCCGTGTTCCCTCTGCTCCCAGCGGCCACCTCTGTGTCTCCCTCTACTCCAGGCCATGAAGGTGAGGCCAGGTTCCTCCTCCTCCCTCAGATCTACACATGTGCAACGAGATTTTTCTCAAAATAGAATGCAAACTAGATTAGTTACGTTGACCTGAATGTGTTCATGAATATTTATTAAAAATTTAATTGAACTCGATAGGCTGGAGATTGGAAAAGCCAGTGGTAACATACAGATTGGGACTTGCTATATTCGTGTATATTTGATTGCCACCTGTTCGTTTTCTTCATCAGGGAACATGCTCGCCAACTGATCGATTGCTGGTCTAACCTGGTGGGAGAATGGACACTTGATGAAATGCCTTGTGAAAATGATATGTGAGGTCGCAATTATGTAGGATGAGGGTTTGGAGAGATGAATGCAGTTCAAATGTGAAAGTTCTTGATATAATCCTTTGGTAAAGTTCATGTGACTTTTGCAGTACAAAAAGAATCTAGCATTCTTCTTTGAAGTTTATAGGCCTCACCTTTATTATTCTTGATAAGTTTCTTTCTTCATTGTTTAGGTCAGCTGAACTGAAAAGAAATAGATCAACAAATGATAGGAGTATAGGACCTTATAAGGTACTCTACTGATTTATTTCTTTACTCATCCATTATCATCAAACATGGTTGACATACATGAATTGTATTGTTTTAGGTTGGTGCATCATTATCTCTGGCAATGTATCACATATTTCTCATGTGATGAAAAATTTGATCTCTGACAATAGATAGTATGCGCTTGATACATTTGAACTTTTATGTCTATGCTATTAGTCTTTACAGAACTCTGAATGGTCTTCTTGCTAGATGGTCTGAACATTTGAAGAATGTAACAGAAGAGCATCCCCAAGGTTTGCGATTCCTGCTGTGATTTTTGGACCATCAACTTTATCATATTACATCTAAAGTAACGCTTTCAGTTTTGAGGTGAGAGCACCACTCAGATATTCCACTAAATCTCATTTTAATCAATGACTAGAAACATGTGTTTGGAAAATTGAAACTTTGAATTACATTCCATGTTTTGGAGTGTATGATAGCCTGCTCACTGTTCATAAGCATGATTTCAAGTTACCAAATTGCAAAGGTCGATTTGTAGATTTTAAGTTGTGAGTAGTTGTATCACCTCTTTTATAGAAACAATCTTGGTGATCAGAGCATCTCCAGTCGGGCCCCTAAATGGTTCTCTATCCCTTGTTTTAGTCTCCCAGTGGAAAAAACAACTCCAGCGGAGCCCCTAAATGGGCTACCATTTTGTGGAGGCCTCCAAATTTTGATCTAGGGCCCCTAGAACTGAAGGCCTCTATTTTCATCAAATAGGGGCTCAAATTTAGAGGCTCCACTGGAGTTGCTCTTAGGCTATGTGCAATGGTCTCCTGTAACGAGTCCTGAACCGCCACAGTAGCGAATTTTCCCCTCTCGAAGCGCTGCAGTGGTCTCCTGTAAACGATCCGCTAATTTTCAGGGTGCTCCCAACTTCCCCCAAATCTGGGGGTGTCGCAACGTCCTGGATCTCGCGGCTGCGACATCTCGCGGGGGCGGCACCTCGCACCGGCGGCTTCCCCTCCTCGGTCCTTGCGGCATCGCCGGCCGTGGCTGCTTCCCCTCCGCTCGTTGCTCCGCCGCCTCTTCTTCGCCGGCGGCTTCCCCTCCTCTTCCGCTTGTCCTCCTGCTCTCCATCTCCGCTGGCCGCCAAGAGCCAGTTCGCCGACCATCAGCCGCCAAGAACCTGCAAAGTGAGTTCGTGAGTTCCATCGGTAGCTTTCTTTGGTAGAATGTGCAACAAAGTGAGTTCCATTGGTAGATTTCTGCAATGTGAGTTCTACAAGCTGATAGAATGATTTCTTTGGTGTAGAGGCGAATATGATTGAGAACCTGATAGTTGTGTTGTGAAATTGAGTAAAACTTCAATTGATTGCTACTGTTGAATTGAGGAAAGCTAAGAATAAGATAGGTGACCCTTGCTTCTGATTCATTCATATCTCAAATCTGAATGATTATGTGACAATAGTGAATTCGGTCTTTAGGCATTGTCAAAATTACTCGTGAAAATCAGTTACCAAATGTTGGCATGCATGGTTTTTCTTTTCTACTTCAAAAAATTGTTATCATTTCTACTCATTAAGTGATTTCTTAATGTGACAGTAGTGATTTCTTAATGTACTATCAAGGGCTACAAGAAGATATCCTTGAGAAGATGGTGGCTCCACGCCGTGGAAGATGATGTTTTTGGAATTAGGAGCTTCTAATGCATTGTAACCTTGCTGTTATCAGAACACGATCAGAGCTTCGAATAGGCTCTGGAATAATAACAATTGTGTCTTGGAGATGGTAATATGAATTCTTGAATGTAGTCTAGCTCCAAGCATAAGTAGTTATGTCATATAAAAAATTCTGCTACAATAATGGGTTACGGTGGTTGGATGCTTATTGTAACATGGTTTCTGGATGCTTATTGTAATATGAAATTTCTGTGCATTCCTGTGCAACTGATCATAAGCTGACAAATTTCAAATAGAATTGGCAGCTGCTAGTTGGTTTGCTCTCACCTGTTGCCACATAATGTTCATTACTGTAAATTGATAGTTCAGTAGCTGTGATGTTTTATCATGTTGCCATATGAGATCTTTTATTACAAAAGTGACATGTTGAATGTTGTTTTATCCTGACATGCTGAAGGAAGCCATGCCCAACTTGCACCAGTTACTGTTTCTTTGGTGTGAAAATTATGTTGATAAATTCTGGTTGAAATATGTCAGCTGTCTGATGTATCTTGCTGTTGGGATGAATGGCTTAAATCTGAAGGCTGCCTGATGGTGTGCCTCTTCAGGTGCTTTGAAATTGTAGAAACAAGGTTGATATGGGTTGTTACAGTGGTCAAAATGGTTTGGGGACTACAGTTTATTTTTGGTATTACCGAATCATGAGTATGCCTTACAGAAGTTTACAGTCGACAGGAAGACCAAGGATCAAGTTACAATCGACAGGAATCATCTTGTTTATTTGGAAAACAGAATCAACATTTCTTTATTAGTGCAACAGTATCGACTCCTGTAAACTGTACTAACACCTTTTCTATTATTAGTGCAATAGTATCAAACATTTCTGTATGCATACAAGTCAGTTAAATTTCTTGATGCATTTCTGTAAGGAGAAAGAGTGCACTGTATCTGATTTCTGTAGGGAGAAAGATAGCACAATATTTCACACCTCTTTGCAATGGAAGAACTCAACACTTTTTACAGTTATACACTGACACAGCAGTTACACATTGTTACTCTGTTAGGTACATAAGGCAGAAAGATTCTAGCACTAGCTAAATTTCAGCAAAAATTGATGGCAATGTTCTTCTTCAGGCACGGGATGAAACTCAGCACGGGATGTTCTTCTTCAGGCACAAGACTATGAGGCTCATTCGAGCATTTCCTCGCTGGGCTCCAAGCACGTTGCTCTACGCTGGGCTCATTCGAGCATTTTGTCGAACACGTCGGCGGCAAGGTTCGGACTTTTTTTTTTTTAGAATGGCAAGGTTCAGACTTGGGACAACACACTGACCTACGGGCTCGTCGGCGGCAAGATGAGGCAACATGGGCGCAAGATGAAGGTTTTGGTGGCTAATCACTGTCGGCGGCAAGGTGCGGCAACAGGAGCTCGTCGGCGGCAAGGTGGACGACGAGGCGGTGCAGCAAGACGGCGAGGCCATGGAGGGGCGGTGCTGTGCAGGCTCGGCGCGGCGTCGACGGCGGCAAGGTGGACGATGAGGCGGTGCAGCAAGATTGCGAGGCCATGGAGGAGCGGTGCTGTGCAGGCTCGGTGTGGGGACCCCTTATCCGGAAGTCCCTTGATCACCCGTATCAGTCCCTGGATCAGTACGCTAATACGGATCTCAACACAGATTAGTGTCAGAAGCGGTAAATGACGTATAAACTAAAATAACTAGATACCGTTTTAACTAGCGGAGAGCGGGTGGGCACTCATTCCTCAGTTGGAATGAGCTGTAACACCCAGGGTTAAATTTACCGTTCGTAACCGGTCCGGTTTGACCAGTTACCGGTCAAACCGGTCCGGTCCGGTAGCATAATAGGGCCGGTTACCGCTCAAAACCGACACTACCAAACCGCTCCTACTGGTTAACCGGCCGGTTTGACCGGTTTACCGGCCCGGTTTTTATTCCCGAAAAAACCGCTACTGTAGCGAAAAATTTAACCCTGCTAACACCTCATCGCCCTGGAGTCCTAAACCTGTATGACAATGAAAGCAAGAGTGAGTATTCAGAGTTGAATACCCAGCAAATCTCACAAATTCAATAATATAATTATAAATTAACAGAATATAAATGTCGGGCCTGGAGGGGCATTTCCTCCCTGCCAGTCCCGATATTAACCCCAGAACCCAGTCATCGGCACTCCTGCCGTCCGGGTTCCCCATGCAATAAAGGAAATCTAATCAGTGGAGGCTTTGACTAAGTGGACTCATTCCGGAGTCACGGCTATCAAGATAGATTCTACACTCTGCAGAGGTCGTACTTATCTACCCCGCATTCGGTCAGTCCCTACCTTCGTCAAGGCAGGTACTGCCCTACGAGACCCGTACCCACCGGTGACCATCGCTGGTCAGCATTCCCTAGGTCCAGCCACAGGTAATACTGGGGGCTAAGCAGGGGCCACTAATCATCCGCCTCGCGGATGTCGACCCGGGTCTGTGAGCTCATTAATCAGGGCCCTCGGCCCTCAGGGTCTCCGACCCTGTATCCTAGTCGACCCGTGCCGCCCAGTCCTAGTCCTCTGCCTGGGGCTGTCTCCAGCATACCCGTTCCCGACTTGGTGCGTGCCCAACTCGGCATCAGGCGCTACCTAGTTCGCCGATCGGCACTCTGCACCAATCATACGACTTCTTAGGATGGATTACTAGGTTCATCTGGTGGGGTGTGAATCAAGGCCTCACATAAATAGGCACTCCCGTAGGCTGTGCCTTTTTGGCATACGGGGTTGTACTAGGCACTAGAAAGACTCTCCCATGAACCGGTCCTTAGCTGGGATCAGAGCGGCTCTTAGGATCCTCCTAGCGAGGCCATCCTTCCACTCCCAATCTTAAAGCATCCTATACTACAGCGGAGCCAGGCATCTACCCACGTGATGCCTCCTTATAGCTTATGCTGCAAGAATGGTAAACTTTAGTGAAGGGGGGTGATATTATTGGTGAGACTTGCCTTCATTGTCGGTCCTTAGACGTCCTTACGCGGGGCGTAAACTGTATGTTGACCCGGCGGGGCTTCGGGCCTTCTGGAGCTCCGGCGTCTCATCGGGCCCGATCATGCTATCGAACAATAAAACACATAAAATAACATCAATTCATCAATCAATGCCTATAGATTAGAAAGAGAAAGGGGAGATAGATATTCCGGGCTTACCTAGGGATCAGGATGGATTTATGGATGTCCGATGGATTATCCATTAATTAATAATTAATGGATAGGACGATGGGGTTTAGGAGGGGTTTAGCTGGTGTGATGGCTTCTAAGTGTGGAAAGGAAGGTTAGGGATAAACATTCTAGGAATTACTGGACATCTAAATAATTTCCGAATATTTATATTAATTATTTAGAAACAGATTTCTAAATAATTAGGGGATTTCGGATTGAATTTCTAATAATATTCTGAAAAATTATTAATATAATTTTGCATAAATATTATGGGTGGCATGGTGGCTAGGGTTTGCTAATACCTGGAATTTTGGTTGGGCGGCATAAGGGCTAGGTTTACCTAGGGTTTTATTCGGACGGCACAACAGCTATTTAGGGCTAGGGTTTAATAGCCGGAGTTTGTGGTTGGGCGGCATAACGGCTATACCGGAAGGTATCTGGGGTTTGGGATTGGGCAACATGACTGCTAGGTGGGGCTAGTGGTTTTGGTCGGGCATTATAACGGCTAGGGTGGACTGAGCTGGAACCTGAATCGGGCAGCATCCCGGCTAGGGTTGCGAAGCAGCGGGCAGCGATGGGGTTTAGCGGCGGGGGTTGAGCATTGTGCGGCCAGCCGAACTGGCATCGTCCACAATGCTGGGCAAAATGGCTAAATCTACGCCGCTGGTTAGACTATTCCAGGCGTACCCGAAAGCAGAACAGAGCAGCAGTTGGCACACCTTTCCTATGTGTACGTGGCAGTGTGGTATGACTAAAGCTACGCCGCTGGTTGGACTATTCCAGGCATACCTGGGAGCAGAACAGAGCTGCAGTTGGCGTACCTTTTCCTACGTGTACATGGGCAGCGCTTTCGCGGTGTGTCGAGAGCTGCGCGCTTGCGCGTGTGTTATCGCATGTGAGAGCCGAGCTTCTCCTGCGCTCTCGGTGAGAGCTGAAGCTCTCACTCTCACTGTTCGCCTAAACGGCCGTTTAGCCCGTTTACACACCGTTTAAACGCTACACAGTGCCTAACTGTGTCCGTTTAATCATCCGTTTAGCCCGTTTAATGGACGTTTAATCCGTTTAATTGGCCGTTTAGTCCGTATAATGAGCTAAACGGTGGGTGACCGACTGTTTACCGTTTAGCGTTTAGGATAACACTGCTCACTCTTACAGAGCGCTGGAGAGCCCCAGCTCTCGTGTGAGGGGCGAGCAGGAGCAGGGGCCCTGCAGCCCCTTTTATAGGCGAGCGGAGCTGAGGGAGGGGCGCAGGGCGCTGGGCGCTGCGTGCCTTCTACGCGAAGCGGGGCAGAGCGACGTGGCGGGAAGGCAGTGGCGGCCGGCGGCGTTGCATTCGGGCGTGAGCTGCGAGCGGAGGAGGCTTGCGGCTTGGCCTTCAAGGGCAGGGTGGCGTGGCGCTAGGTGCAGCGTATGGCGGGGCTGCGTGGCACGCGGAGAGGCAACGAGGCAGCCAACCTTGAATGCGGATGAGCGGAGCGAGGTGACGTCGGGGCCGGCGGCCGAGCGCTGGGCGCTGGGCGGCGGTGCTCGCACAGCTCCCGGCAGCGCGCCCGTGCCCTCCTGCGTGGCGTGCTGGGGCGTCATCGCCGTGCCCCATGGTGGCAGGGAGCAGGCTCGGCTCGTGCGGCAGCCGAGGCGGCGTTCATGGCGGCACGGTGGCCAGGTGGCGGCGGTGGAATATGGGCGCAGCAGTGGAGGGGATGGAGGAGGGAAAAAAATGGGAAGGGGAAGGGGAGAGGAGCTTCGGCGGCGAGCGGCGGCGAGGTTCCGGTCGTCGGAGGGCGGCGCCGGCGGCGGTGCTAGGCCCTGGCGGCGGCGCAGGCTGGGGGCGGCGGCGGCGCTATCGTCCTGGGGACGATGGGGTTGGAGGCCGAGCAGGCCGGGCGCGTGGGCCGTCGTTGGGCCACGTGCATGGGCCAGTGGAGGAGGGATGCGGGTGGCCCGTTCGGCCGTGCTGGTCCGTGACCTGCTGGGAGGGGACGCGCGAGCCGTCAGGGGAGAGGAGGGGAGGTGGACCGCTAGTGGGCTGCCGCTTGGGCGGCTGGGCCGTGGGCCGCGCGCGGAGAGTGACGAAGGAGGTGGTGGGGAGGGAAGATCGGGGATGTAACCTGGACTTTGGAGCTGGGCTAGAAGGAAAGCCAGGCCGAAAATGGAACTGTGGCCCGCTTAATGTTTAAATGGTTTCGTATTTATTTGAAAGGGTTTTTAAAAGGAATTTGAATTCAGATTTGAACCAAATCTTCTCTAGTTTGACTCTATGGTTCTAAAGACTTATTTTAGTCCTCGTAAAGCACTCAAGTTATAAAGCATCCCTTTTATTTTTTTCCACGGTTATTTATAGTCTATCATCCTTATTTATTTCCTTTCTAGTTTATAAATCTAGTGATTATTCCTAAATTAATTCTACTTAATTTTGAGGGTGTTACAGATCTACCCCACTTAAGGAAATCTCGTCTCGAGATTTAGGGCTAGAAGGAAGTTCTAGGGGTTTTCTCTAGCATTCTCCTAATTTACGGCGTCGATGAGGGTTTCCGATATTTATTATTAAAAAGGATTTCTTCTCCCTTTTAAATTTTTGGAATTATTTCTCTTTCTTGTAATATACTTGACTCTCATTTCCATGTATGGGAGTATTGTTGTTGGCGTTTATTTCCATTACTCCCGAATGTATCCAATTAATTTCTGCCGTACCTGAGGTGACTTGATGGAATACTTTTCCTGAGTTGTTTTAATCCTCAAGTTTTTGAGGTCAAGTACCTTTTCTTTTGTTTGGGTTACTACCCCACTTAAAAGGATTAACTCAGGATTTCCTTTAATCTCAATCCAAGATTTTTCCTTCCGAATGGATTTCTCCAATTTGTTTTTCCAATGGAGACCTCGGTTTTCCATATCTTCTCAGGGTTTCTGTCCAATTTCCTATCCAAGTTTTCCTTCACTTGGATGTATTCATACTTGGCCTTACTACCCCTTCAAGTGTCCTATTCTTCATTAACGGAATTGTCCTTACCTGGGTTTTCTTTTTCCGTCTCTGGGAATGTCAATTCTGACTCAGGTTTTCTCTTTGATTTGAAGCAGGTGTAACAGCTGGGATACCTAATTTCTTGACTGTGAGCGTCGTCTCTTCTTTGTCCTTTCTTTTGACACCTTTACCCTTCTGGGTTCGGGAAAAGTTTTGATGTCCGTTAGAGTGGCTGTTGCTCCGGTCCCCTGAAAAGAGTTTACTAAAACTTCGGAGTCACTGGATGAAGAAAGGAATCGAGGGAAAGAAACTTGGGTGACCACTTCTCACCAGAAAATTTGGTATGGTGATTCTTCTGGATTGAGAAGTGTTTCCTCTTGGAATGGACAGGTGGTTGTGGACCTTGGGTTGGTGGGTTCGCTAACCATTCTTAGTGGAACTTGGTTTCCAAATTTTGTGTGGTGATTCTTCTGCCAAATCACCCACTTATTCCACTAAGGCCTATTTCTTAGGTTTCTTCTACCTGGAATGGGTTGTCTTGGATTTCCTAGGGAAGTTGCTAAGGCTGGGTGGTTTATTGCGGGGGTATCAGACTAGAATGGTCGTTCCAGGTGGATGAGCCTGGTTTAACCATGACGGGACAGTTCTATTGGGTATCTGAAGATTTGTCTCCTTTCGGAGTGAGGTGACAATCATGGCTAATTTCGAGAGTACAAGGGTTTGTTTGGGTTATGTGTTCGGGTAGTTATGGTGGCTAAGAAAAGACGGTTTGATGGTGGCGGTTGTCGGAAATGGTGAGGAGACGATTTTCAAGGATGGTTAGGGAGTTCTTAGGTATGGAGGGAAAAAGGTGTGACTGAGGGGCGTTTTTCTGAAAGAAACTTGCATGCCTCAGTGATCTACGAAAGCTAAGGTAGCTTTCCTAGTAGGAAGGAGGGTTTCTTGGTTTGGGGTGGTTGTTCTAAAGGAATGATCTTGATTGACCATTTCTTTTGATGGGAGGATAATTTCATGGAATGGCTGAAGGTGTGTCTTTAGAGGGAGTGGATGGTTACAGTTAGATTCTTTGGTTTTGAGTATAACCTGGATAGTTATCCTCGGTAATGGGGAAGGGATGATCGGACGACGATGGTTGGGTGGAGTTGTGATGGAGTAACATTCCGGGAGTGGTTATGAAATTCTTATAGATAGATTATGTTTGAGGGGCGGGCTTAGGAAAGCTTGCATGCCTCAATGATCTGCCAGGGAACAAGATTATTTCCTATTAAGAGCTGTGGGTTCTTATGGTGGCCATGGTATTTTGGCATAGTATTGGTTTGGTTATGAATAAATGGAAGTAGGTTTCTCGGAATAACTTGGGAGGGAGTATATAGGGGAAGGTGATGTCGGGGTGGTGGTTTGGCGGGGTTTCTTTTAGGATTTCGGAGGTTAGGTAGTGTCGAGGATCCAAACGGGTTTATGCGGGAGCTGGGATGTTTCTGGAAATTGCCGGCCTTATGTCGGGCCAATTGGAAGTGGTATATTATTTGGAAGGAGGGTGTGGGTACGTGAGTTTTTAAGGTACGGTGGAACAATCGTTAGAGGGGTGCACAGAGAATTTTCAAGGATTCGTAAGGAGTCCTTGTTGAAAAGGAATGTAGACTTATTTGGGTCGGCATGTTTGATGGGGAAGGGTATACATTTAATTCTTTTTGGGGGAGAATGGGCACAACCCCCAGAGGGATTTGATGAACATGACTTTCTAAAAGTTTGAGGGGAATCAAAGGAGAGTTGGTGTCAGGAATGACAGGGATTTCGGAAATATATGGATATTGTCAGTCCTGATTTGAGAAACGATGTTGGCCAACTCGAGGATACTTATGGTGGATGGAATTGTCCTTGGTGTGGGTAGATGTTCATTTGTTGGCGGAGGATTCAAGGATTGTAGAAGCTAGGGTCAGGTTTCTAACGGAGATCCTTATATCTTCTTTATTGGTTTCTTCATCTTTCACAGTCTTCTGTTCCAAGATTTTACTCAGGGATTCAATTCTTGTCACATTCGTAGTATAACCTTGGTTTATACTATTTCGTGATTATTCTGTATTTCCCTGGGATCTGTGGTTTGTGAGTTCTGACTTCCTGCAATTTTCCATGTATGATGTCTTGACGACTTCGGAATCTACCCCGCTTAAGAGGATTAGATCCCGTATACCATATCAGACATGTAGAATTATTTTTCAGAGATTTTCTTCATTTCTGAACCTCGGCTTAAACTGTTGACGTGGGAAGGACAAGAGCTATAGATAATCCTTAGGTTTTTAAGGAAAGAGTGGTTCTATCCACGCATTTCTATAATCAACTACCAATCAAATCCATATCTATTATATGGAAAGGGGAAACTATTATCCAGGGCTTAATCAAACATTATTCAATCAAAAGTACGTTACTATAAGGTCGTAGGCTTATTTCCAATAGAAAATCTACAACTAGATCTCTAGTTACTCCGGCAGCGTTTGCTTTTCGGCTAATCTTCCATCCCATGATTTCCATATTACGGATCATCTTCCGAACTTCATTCTCATGATCCTATTTTGTCAGAGTAACCTTTAGGAGTTAAGCACAAGGTAAGGGGAATTTAGGGCACGAAATAAGGATTTTGTGACAATTTTCGAAAAATAGGAGCAGAATAGAGGGTCTAGGGCTTTCTAATGCGTATGGGCTGTCTTATATGGTGTTAAGAATTTATTTACGGCTCTGATACCACCCTATAGGGACCCCTTATCAGGAAGTCCCTTGATCACCCGTATCAGTCCCTGGATCTGTACGCTGATACGGATCTCAACACAGATTAGTGTCAAAAGCGGTAAATGACGTATAAACTAAAATAACTAGATACCATTTTAACTAGCGGAGAGCGGGTGGGCACTCGTTCCTCAGTTGGAATGAGCTGTAGCACCTCATCGCCCTGGAGTCCTAAACCTGTATGACAATGAAAGCAAGAGTGAGTATTCAGAGTTGAACACCCAGCAAATCTCACAAATTCAATAATATAATTATAAATTAACAGAATATAATGTTGGGCCTGGAGGGGCATTTCCTCCCTGCCAATCCCGATATTAACCCCAGAAAACCCAGTCATCGGCACTCCTGCCGTCCGGGTTCCCCATAGAATAAAGGAAATCTAATCAGTGGGGGCTTTGACTAAGTGGACTCATTCCGGAGCCACGGCTATCAAGATAGATTCTGCACTCTGCAGAGGTCGTACTTATCTACCCCGCATTCGGTCAGTCCCTACCTTCGTCAAGGCAGGTACTGCCCTACGAGACCCGTACCCACCGGTGACCATCGCTGGTCAGCATTCCCTAGGTCCAGCCATAGGTAATACTGGGGGCTAAGCAGGGGCCACTAATCATCCGCCTCACGGATGTCGACCCGGGTCTGTGAGCTCATTAATCAGGGCCCTCGGCCCTCAGGGTCTGCGACCCTGTATCCTAGTCGACCCGTGCCGCCCAGTCCCAGTCCTCTGCCTGGGGCTGTCTCCAGCATACCCGTTCCCGACTTGGTGCGTGCCCGACTCGGCACCAGGCGCTACCTAGTTCGCCGGTCGGCACTCTGCACCAATCATACGGCTCCTTGGGATGGATTACTAGGTTCAGCTGGTGGGGTGTGAATCAAGGCCTCACATAAATAGGCACTCCCGTAGGCTGTGCCTTTTTGGCATGCGGGGTTGTACTAGGCACTAGAAAGACTCTCCCATGAACCGGTCCTTAGCTGGGATCAGAGCGGCTCTTAGGACCCTCCTAGCGAGGCCATCCTTCCACTCCAAATCTTAAAGCATCCTATATAGCGAAGCCTGGCATCCACCCACGTGAAGCCTCCTTATAGCTTAAGCTGCAGGAATGGTAAACTTTAGTGATTTGGGTGATATTATTGGTGAGACTTGCCTTCATTTTTGGTCCTTAGACGTTCCGTACGCGGGTGTAAACTGTATGTTGACCGGGCGGGGCTTCGGGCCTTCTGGAGCTCCGGTGTCTCGTCGGGCCCGGTCATGCTATCGAACAGTAAAACACATAAAATAACATCAATACATCAATCAATGCCTATAGATTAGAAAGAGAAAGGGGAGATGGAGATTCCGGGGCGTACCTACGGATCCGGATGGATTTGTTGATGGATTATCCATTAATTATTTAATAATAATTAATGGAGGGGACGATGGGGCTTGGGAGGGGCTTAGCTAGCGGGATGGCTTCTAAGTGTGGAAAGAAAGGTTAGGGATAAATATTCTAGAAATTACTGGATATCTAAATAATTCCCGAATATTTATATTAATTATTTAGAAATAGATTTCTAAATAATTAAGGGATATTGATTGAATTTCTATTAATATTCTAGAAAATTATTAATATAATTTTCCAGGAATATTATGGGCGGCATAACGGCTAGGGTTTGCTAATATCTGGGATTTTGGGTCGAGTAGCATATGGGCTGGGTTTTATCTAGGGTTTTATTTGGGCGGCACAACGGCTATATGGGGTTAGGGTTTAATAGCCGGTGCTTTTGGTTGGGCGGCATAACGGCTACACCGGGAGATATCTGGGGTTTGGATTTGGGCAGCGTAACTGCTAGGTGGGGCTAGGATCAGGGTTTCGGTCGGGCATTATAACGGTTAGGATGGACTGAGCTGGAAACTTGGAGATCGGTAGCATCTCGGCTAGACTGGACTGGAAACTTGAGAATCGGGCAGCATCCTGGCTAGGGTTGCGAAGCGGCGAGCGGCGATGGAGTTTAGCGGCGGGGGTTTAAGTGGCTAAAGCTACGCCGCTGGTTAGATTGTTCCGGGCATTCCCGCGAGCAGAGCAGAGCAGCATTTGGCGCACCTTTTCCTACGTGTACGGGGGCGGTGTGATATGACTAAAGCTACGCCGCTGGTTGGACTGTTCCGGGCATACCCGGGAGCAGAACAGAGCAGCAGTTGGCGCACCTTTTTCCTACGTGTACGTGGACAGGGCTACCGCAATACGTAGAGAGCGGAGCTTTTGTGCGTGTGTGCCAAGCAAGCTCGCTCTCGTGCATGAGAGCTAGAGCTCTCGCCCTTGTGTGTGCAAGGAGCTCAGGCTCCTGTGTTGGGCGGCCTGGGAACGGGAGGGGTGCATGCCCTTTTCTAGGGCAGCGAGTAGGGCGCTGGGTGCTGCTTCCGGCCGGGGTTGCGTCGGGGTCAAGCAACGGAGGGAGGGGGTTTGGGCGACGTGGCGGGCAGCGACAGGGGCGTGCGTGCGTGGGGGTAGCGTGGCAGGCGGTCAGCGGCACGGTAGCAGCTGTAGCGAGGCGAGCAGAGAGCTGAGCGCGGCGCGCAGGCTATAGGGGTCGGGTGGCGTGGCGAGTGGCTGAGGCCCCTACGTGGCGCGTCGGGGTGTGGTCGCTCTGCCCGTGTTGTGTAGGTGCAGCAAGGCGAGCAGCAGGGCCGGCGATGCCAAAGCAGCGCTGCAGCAGGCAGCGGCCACGGGCGAGCATGGTGGCGGCGGCGTTGGGCGGCGGGAGAAGAAAGAGGGGGCGAAAACGGAATGTGGGAGGGAGTAGGAGTCTTGGCGACGTGCTGCGGCGAGCTATGGCTGCCGGATCGGCGGCGCCGGCGAGGAGCGGGGGCGGAGCTACCTAGCGGCGGCGGTGGCGCAAAAAGCAGCATGCTAGGACAGAAGGGGCGCGGGTGTGGCCGCGCGTGGGCCGCGAGCGTGGGCCAGAGGGAGCGGGAGGCGGCCTGGCGGTGGAGCGGGCCAGGAGGAGGCGGGAGTCTGGGCCGCAGGCGCGCGGGAGCTGGGCCGGGAGACGCGCGGCAAGCTGGGCCGGGAGGCACGCGTGCTGGCTGAGGAGAGGAGGGGAGTTGGGCCGGTCAGGCCGTGGGCCGGCTGGAGAAGGGGCGGCTGTTGGAGGTAGGTGAGGAATTCAGGGGGAAGAGAAGGACTTTGACAATGGGCTGGAAGTGCTGGTGGGCTAGGAGGGAGGTTGCGGCCCATTTTAGAAAAAAGAAAGGTTTTCCATTTATTTGAATGGAGTTTTGAGTTTAGAATTTGAATACGAGTTCAATTTCGAGTAGAGTTTGAGATGAAGGCTTGGAATAGATATAGAAATAGGGTATTTGAAATGATTTAAGATTGGAAATAATATTCAAGCTAGATTTGAATATTAAACCTAAAGAGGTTTCTATTCCCTGGAATTTAAAGATTAGAAATGATTTCTAAGGCGTTCAAATGCAACACTCATGTCAAGATTAATGCATGGTTTAATTTATAAAATATATTTTGAATATTCGAGAGGAGTAATTATATTTCATTAAGTTATAAAAAATATGTATTTTAAATGCCTCTAAAAGACGGGGTGTTACAGCCGTGCCCCGTGGCGGCAGGGAGCAGGCTCGGCTCGTGCGGCAGCCGAGGCGGCGTTCATGGCGGCACGGTGGCCGGGTGGCGGCGGTGGAATATGGGCGCAGCAGTGGAGGGGATGGAGGAGGGAAAAAATGGGAAGGGGAAGGGGAGAGGAGCTTCGACGGCTGTTGACGGCCACTATTCGCCACTTTTGATCGTCAACATTCCCAACTTAATGAACAAACTAAGTGATGCTCACATAATATTTTATTTAAACTAATGAGTTCCATGAGTTTTGTGCACCAATATGTTTTGCAAGGAAATATAGGTAATATGGTGCATAAATACCAACATTGGTGAAGCCATACAAGTGAAGGTTCATCTCGAGACAAAGGAGACTTGGACATGGTTCAAAAGTGACCCAAATCACATATTTGACAGCACCATGTCTAAGAGCTCTCCGAGATGATCGAAATGGATATTTGGATGGCCCAATTCGGAGTCCAGACGAGAAAGTTACGCCTCCGGGAAAATCGCCGGCAAAACCTGTCCGGCCAGACGGCCTGACCTAGGCCGAACGGCATGGACAAGGCCGGCCGGCCCTGGACCTCCACCAAACCACCTCAACCTTTGGAAGATGGCCTTAGGGTGTCACCAAAGTACCCCCAAGCATGGATTTCACAAGGATGAGTGAAGTTGAGACCCAAAGGCCTAAGACATGGAGCGGAAGGCCCACATGCAGTGACTAAACCAAACTTTTGGATCGGAGCCGCTTCTTCAGACAACAAGCAACCGTCCATGAGCGTGTCGGTGCAACGGAGGGCCGAGGGGGGCCAGAGCCAGGCCGGCCGACCTAGCCTAGGCCGACCGGCCTCTAACTGCCGAGCGTGGATCAAACGCCACTGCAACCGTCATTAGGAGAGCATCAGGACCGTCCAGGAGAAAGACGGTGCCAAATGGCACCATCTCCAGGCCAAACGGCCTGAAGTAGGCTGGCCGACCTATGACCGTGGCCGTTACTCCTCCCCTTTGGCGTGGAAGCTAAGCAGGTCCTTGGCGTCATTCCTACGCGTGATACCGCCCTTGGAAGGCTATAAAAGGCGACCTCCAACCCCATTCTACACACCATGGTGAAAGGAAGAAGTCCAAGTGTAGTGTAGTGCTACCTATCTAGCTTAGAAAATAGGGAGAGTGGTGAGGTGAGAGTCCGGAGAGGAGCCGAAGTGCCGGCCCCTCTCCAACTTTGTGCCTCCGAGGAATGAAGCTTCAGTTCGAGTAAAGTTCCTCTTCTTTTGTCTTTACTGCTTTCTCTCCTTACATTAGTAGTTCTTGAATGCTTTCTCAAGTTGCGCGTACCTGAGTCTGCGTGAGTGACAGCGACTCTTGTTTGGGGTTTCCTCCCCTACTCGCGGGAGAGGAGGTCAGTAGCTGAAAGCTTAGGCGTGGTGCCTGTGCTGGCTAGCTACCTCAGGTTGTGTTGCACCCACGAAACTGCAGTGGTAGGCGGCAGGTGGTGACAGCCCTGTCCGTCCTTCGTAGTCCACCACGTTCGGGTGTACTCATAATAGTAGTGCTGAGCCCGGAGAACCCCCTCTCTCACCCCGTGCTGAGGTTCTCCCGTTCTAGGCGTCGAAGCAACTAGAGGAATCAAGTATTCCTGATAGGAGGTTAGCAAGTCGACATTAGATTACCTCTACCCACTTATCTGTTCTTCTTCACTCCCATCGTCCCTGGATATACCAGAGCCATTTCTAGTACACTTCTCGTTCCTCGTGGATTCGATACCCTGGAATACTCCTAGGTGAAAGCTACATCGGCATCTGTACGCTTGCGGATTTATCTGTTAGGCTAAGGAACGCCAACAAGCTTTCTGGCGCCGTTGCCGGGGAACGGTAGCTGTACTAGTATCATTCTAGTTTATCCTTGTATCACTCCACCTACCATACCATCCCTTATTATACAAAAAAAATTTATCCCACCTTCCCCATGGCTTCCATTAGCCTCCGTCAGTCCTCGGTACCAGGGCATAATCATTGGGTGCCTCCACCTTCATCACACCCCATCCATACCTTAGGCTTCGAGATCTGCCCTAGTCTTGCGGCCTTGGTTCGATCACAATCTTTCTCTGGGCACAAGGATGAAAATCCTTACACCCACCTACGAGAATTTGAGCAGAACTGCTCCCTCATCTCAATACCAGGCATGCATCATGAAACGGTGAAATGGAAGCTCTTCCCATTCTCCCTGACTGATGTTGCCAAAGAATGGTATTATATGACCGTATGGACCGCAAAAGATGATTGGAATACCCTCAAAGATGAGTTTTGTCTCAAATTCTTCCCCGTATCGAAGGTCGTCGCCCTTCGTACAGAAGCCCACTCTTTCAAGCAACGAGAGGGAGAATCTTTGGGAGCAGCTTGGGCTCGTTTCACCAAACTTTTAGCTTCAGGGCCAGATTTGGGTATACCCGAGGCTATGTGCTTACAACACTTTGCTGGTGGTCTTAGAAAAGAGACCAGTTGCATGCAGCTTCTAAAAGTTCTTTCTTCTTCTTAACCGTAAGTGAGGGGAGAGCCACCCTAGATAAGATGCTCAAGAATACTGAGCACACCGGAGTATATGAAGATCTGCCTAAAAAATCGCAAGAGCCTGCTGATAGAATGAATGCTTTTGGTCATTCTCCATCACCTTGCCCACAGAAAGTTGCCGAACCAAAACCCACTACCTCAGATCCTAAGCCCTCCTATGATCATCATCAACCTTTCTTTTATTCCATGTTCGATGACGATGAATCGATAGCATACGGTGATGTCCCATCATCACCAGGAAAAGAAGATGGTGCCTATAAAAATCTGAGGTAGTGACCTCCAACCCACAAGAATAATCTTGGACCGATGCCAAGCAGTATGTTCCATTCTTTAAGATGGCATCCCGATTCTCAACACTCCCGGGTCTCCAATACTCAAGGGACAAGTCTGAATCCCCTAATGAGGATTCACCATCCCTCAATCCGGAGTTTCAATTCTCGGAAGATGAATTCAAATTTTCCGATGAGGAGTTCAAAGCTCCTAAGGAGGATTCACCATCCCTCAATCCGGAGTTTCAATTCTCGGAAGACGAATTCGAATTTTCCGATGAGGAGTTCAAAGCTCCTATCTCATCAAACCCCTCAGAATTCCCAGGATCATATCAATTTTGCTATTTTGAGGAGAATGCTTTCCTTCTTGATCCAGAAAAATCAAAGGACTTCCATATCAAAGAGGAAGATACGCCTCAAGAATACTACAGGCTTGATTCTAAAAATGTTTGCTCTATAGATATTCCTGAGGTAGCAGATTCCATGTCGGGTTCGGAAGAAAATGATGAGCATGGATATTTCGTCTTTGAGAAACCCAAAGATCCATGTTTCCCTGTGGATACTCCATCTACTCCCACCATTAGCACACACGATGACTCCAACCATCACATGCCCCATCAAAACAATTTCAAAAGGGTGGTTATGGATGATTTTGTTTATCATAAGTATTGCAAATCTCGTCGTGGTATGTTGTGCTAACCTTGCAGCTAGAATAACGACATCCGAAGATTGGTGATGGAGGGAGCCACAACACCAAGCTAGCTGCTACTTCGAAAAGAGGCTCCCAAGGTCGAGCTTTTGACCATAAACAAGCACTGCTGGGAGGTAACCCATATTTTCATTCATCTTTTTCCTTTCTTTCTTTCAAATTCCACAAAAAAATATAACAATAAAAAAACTTTATTTTCAATAAATAAAACCGAACAAGGTTTCATGACATAATTTTAGGACTCGCTTCCTTCGGGTATTTTTGTCACTAACCTTTCAGGTTGAGGCTCAAATAAACGAAGAGTTGGGCAAAAGGCTACAGCCTCAGACGCTTAGTTTTTGGCACCAAGTGTCGCAAAATCTGAGCGTGGGGGAGGACATAATTTGAGCACGAAGCAAAGCATGGTCAATCCTTCAACGCTGGTTTGCACTTTTATTCCCCCACTTGAGGTTATTTCATAATGTTTGTATCTTTGGATCGAGCCTCTTGTTCATATATAAAAAAAATGAATGATGATACAACAAGTTATCTTGATCACAACTTTGCATCTCACATGTCGGCAAGCACAAGCTTTATTCCTTAACTAGTACTCTATGCTTGTGGGATCAAAAATTTAGGAGGATCTTGCCTAAGTTGTTGACGAGTGTGAGATAATGAGATAGAAGTGTTTCTTTCTTCTTTATTAATTCTTACTTGGAGACTTTTCTTTGAAAAAAAATCATGAAAACCCTTAGGCTCAGAATTCCTCAGTGGTTGAAAATTCCTACCAGAGCCAAATATTTCACATGCTCAAACCTATGCATATGCCACCTATATAGTTGTGTTGAGGTTTGTCAAACTTTGTGTCCTTATGGGAAAGTGACATTTCAATACCGATCAGTTCTTCCTTTATGTCTATCATTAGTGCTAGCCTTTCCATGTCTGGAGATGCTGATTCCAAAATGGATTCTTGCATCCACTTTCATCAGACATTCCTCCATCAAACCAAACCAAAATCATTTCATCCATATACCCTTGACCAAATCCTATCCACAAATATGGCCTTTCAAAATAAATACTCTAGTCATCCCTCCTCCAATTTGAGAAAAGACATGGAGCTATCGAGCAAAAAAAAAAAAAAAAACTCGCCTAGTCATGGGCAAAAGAAAAAAAAAGAGATAGGGAGCTCGATAGTTTCAAGTCTCCAAAGTCCTAAGAGGGACCCATGGAAAATAAAGAGTACCGCTTGTGGGGGATATAGTACCCGGGGTACCTCATGAGCAAGCCTGGCAGCCCACCAAAAGGGGGCAACCCAGCCCACCGTTCCGGACCTGAAGACGTGCGGGACAAGTCGGCGCGCGGAGGAAGGATCTGGAAGGAGAAGTCCTAGTTGGAATAGGAATTATTGTAAAGAAGGAAAGGATTCTTAGAGATAGGATCAGATACAAACCGACTTGTAACCCTGCCCCCCGATATATAAGGCGGGCAGGGACCCCCTCGAAAACATCAAGTCTAATGACACCACATCTCATCTCACAATTTACGCAATACAACACCCCAAAACAGGACGTAGGGTATTACGTCGAGTCGACGGCCCGAACCTGTATAAACCCTTGTGTCTGTCCATCCTAACCATCTTGCTTCCGATCTTTGCGATCTTCCCTACATTATAAATCACTTCCGTGGGCTACCCCGTGGAAGACTGCCGGAGATAATATCACCGACAGTGGCGCGCCAGGTAGGGGATATCGCCGAGATCAATCTGGTAAGCTCGATGGATCGCGTCAAGATCTTGGACAGCTGCAACCTCCCGGACGTCGACGAAGTCGAGATCCAGTTCGGGGACGTCATCACCGCCGCCTTGGATACCCAAGCGGCAGGAGCTACGGTCGCCACGGAGGTCTCCTCTCTGGCGCCGACTTCGGCCATTACGGCCCAATCCGGTCCGATCGCATCTGATCGTGCCGGATCTACCCCGCTGAGTCCATCGCAGAACGCGAGGCCAGACCAGTCGGGAACAGATCTACAATCACTCGGTTCCGATCCGACTCCTGAGAGTCGCGTCGCCGAATCATCTCAGAGCGTAAACGCTCAACCCACACGCGTCCAGAGCCCTGAGGTCATTACTGTTCAGACCCCTGGCTTTTGCGCGCTTGCTCGGAAGCAGAAGAATAAGGACATCGTCCAATCGGATGATTACTTCTCTGGGAGCGACTCCTACGGATTAGATCTACTGGGACCCTCAATCCTGGACGATCTGCCAGAAGGATACACAGTGTCCGATGCCTCTACAGAGCCGGAACTACTAGGATCACTCGGAGAATTGACTCCGAGTAGTTTGGAGCGTTACACGCCCACATCCGACTTCTCCGAGTCCGAGGAAGACTACCTCGCGCAAGAGGGAGTCGGATCATATTGCTACATGGTGGCGCCAGCAACGCCAACCAATCCTATCTCAGAAGATGAGGTCACTCCTGCTGAGGAGACGACCGAGCCAGGAACCAGCGTCGAGGACGCAACGCCAGTCGGGCGACTCGCAGAGCCGCACGACCGCACGGAGCCGCCGCGTCAGGATCTGGCACTGCTCGACTCCAGGAGCCTCGCTCTGAAGATCATCGTCGCCAACGGGATCAACACGAGCGGAGGAGCACCCGGAACTTGATGCGCGACGGCACGTTCGAGTTCAACGGACACGAGGTCTACGAGACACCGGTCCAGAACCTCGTTACTATCAACGAGGAAATCAATCGGCTGCCGCCTAACACTCCGGGCCTGGAAAAGGTAAGGGCTCTCGTGCA
>CM027126.1:28623706-28753776 GCA_015476505.1 Urochloa ruziziensis | reverse complement strand
CAGCCCGCCATTCTTGGTCATTTGTGACAAATATTTATGTTAGTACAACAAGAATTCATGGGCTCAGATGCAATGCCATAGTGTTCCTTAACATGAGATTCACCTCCACCTTGCACCTCCCAGTCGGATTACCTCTTCGGTTCCAGAATCCCTGTGAGCTCGATCATCACCAGAATCGTTCTTTGTGTTCGTTGCGTCACCATATAGATCCTTCAGCTTTGCCAGGTTGGATGATTCTGGTGCCCTGCCAAATGGGCTGGAGCGATGTTTGTCACCGTCAGTTCTGCCACGGACTGGACTCCTGCTCCTGCTTCTGCTTCTGCGGGCGCTTGAACGTCCACTTCTGTCAGAATCTCTGTCCCTCTTTTCACGGCCTCGCCTCTCACCATCCCTATCTGAATAACTTGACCGATGATGGTTCCGGTCTCTGTGATCACGGGCATGTCGATCATGGTCTCTATCCTTGTAACTGCCACGATCACGATCTGAACGGTCCCTCTCAGAATGATGATCACGCTCACGGCTCTGACTTCTGTGCTTCCTTGGTGGTGATCTTGCACGATCACCATCGTAACTTCTTTCCTTTTCTTGTTTGGAAGTTAATGTTCTTCGGACTGGGGACGAATCCCTTGTGGATGCACGGTGTGGAGCACGCTGACCAAAAGAGACAGAAGGAAGCCTTTACAGAAGGAGGCCTTCGGGCAGTATCATTTGATTCAAGCCTATTGGAATCCCCTGTCATTCCTGACTGCTTTGTTGGAAGCTTCAGCTTCTCAAGATGACCAGTGACCTGTCGCAGAATTGGGAGAGGCACTCGTGGAAGAAGACTGTCGAAATAGTACTGCATGAAAAATAACAATATCATTGACACTTTCATTTAACATGTAAGAAATGATAATTCTCAAATCTCAATTGAAAACTGGGAAAACCGTGTATAGAGTACTGTATCCAAAAAGAAAATACTGAACGATTACATCAGAGTTGTCAACAAAACCCCCCAAAAAACAGAATGATAGGTAAAATTTTAATAAGAAATGATTTCTTGTGGCATTTATACAAGCAAATTGCATGCAGCTCTTAAATTACTACATCAAATTACACAACAAAATGGTCATTAATCTGGATTGCGGGAAAACAATAACAATTTTGTCAACTGTTTTGTGATTGTTTTCAGCAAACAGAGAAACAGACATATTTCTTTCATAATGTTTAAACCTTTAGGAAAGCATCATATCTGGAGAAAAAAGAAAATAGTGGCAACTCTTGCCACAAAAATACCGTTTTGGGGAAAAGCCCCATGGCCGCACATCATTTCATGTGAAATGACCCCAATAAGTTAGAAAAAACAGATTAAATTATCTCGCAAACTAGTAAGAACAAACCATTTCACATATTATGAATCCTTCAACCACTTGAAACATAGGGAAGGCTAGCGAAAAAGGGAAAAAGAATTTTTGAGCAACACATCATGACAAACCTTATACAATGATGTACTGGCGGAAGAGATGATGTCTCCTCTTAAAAGCAACTCCACAATTGAAATTTCCCCTCAGTATGCCAAATCAACAGGTGAGCGATTCAAGAAAGACTAATTGCATTTAGGTTCAGAAAATAACATGGTTAATGATGTGCACCCTCATATGTATATGGGTAACTAAAGGACGCACACTGTGATAGCAGCTTAGAATACCATTCTGTTATGTGGAAGAAATGTCAAATAAGTTCAAGAGATATACCTGACCAAGGAGGAGATCACGTACGTAAACACCCATTGTAGTCATTTTACCATTTGATCCAGGGGAAAACTCCTGAAAGAATATGACATTAGACATGAGACATGGACTCTGGAAAGTACAAAGGGGTTATTTATTACATCATAAAGAAGCATGAAAATAACATTTTTCATAGATAGATACACATGGTTAGGCAGTCAGTTCATACACACGTGCACATTGTTGTGGTCCAAAGAAGCAAATGCTAGGACATGAATATTAGTATAAGAACCATCTTTTGTTCCGCCTTTAGTGTTTGTGAACTATATGTGATTTTCTACAAGCACACTGCTCTCAGTACATAACAGGTATCAGTGTGGAAAAAAAGGTATTTGTTTATCTAACACAAGTTTAAAACACCACTTAAGTGGAAACAATGCAGAAGTTTGGTGATAACTTGAGAATGCAACTCAGAAACATACAGTTGAACTAGCAGTTGTTCTTTTGCTGCTTAAATTTAATGTGCGACAAATGCAATAGAAGCAGAAGTGCTAATGGAGGAGAAACTGTATACCTCATCATCCTTTATGTAGGGTTCATACCAACTCCACAGTGTCTTTGGTTCCGCAACATATCGCAGGTAGAGAAATCCAATCTGAAATATAACCAACAATTATTTTCTGATAGAGTGAACATTTGAGACGATCTGTAGCTAGAGCCATGTGCAAATGGGCATATCACTTGCTTCAATGTAAATTCGACCAACAAAGTCTATCAATGCTCTACTACAGACTTCCAAGTACTACTGGAGAAGCTTTACCCAATCAGTCATCTCCACACCAATAAGCCTAAAGTTTGTTCACCACTTTTAGCAAATTCTGTTTCCCTGCTAAATCCCCTAAACTGTTTGCAGTCATATTTGTTCCTAAAGCCGGGAACAGAAAATAAAAAATTGAATTGAAACCAAAGAGGAGGCCAGAGAATGGCTTACAGCTCTGATGTAGGGGGAGTCCGGGTGCTTGAGCAGGCCATGCATCTGATTGACGGTGAGCTTCATGGTGAAGAACTTGTAGAGGAGGCAGAAGGCGGAGGAAGGCCCACGGCAGTTGCCAGTCATCCAGGGCTCGACGTGGTCGACCTGGTGGTAGATCTCGTCGACGACCTCGTGGTAGGTCTTGAACTTGTAGAGCTCCTTGAAGTAGTCCGACGAGAGGATGTTCACGGACAGCACCTTCTCCATCAGCACGTCGATGGACCGGCCCGACGACTGGATCTCCATTCCCAACTCTGAATCGACAAGAAATCGATCCGAATCACAGGGAGGCCTTCAATCGCGTATGGGCAGAAAAGAAAATATTCTCTTTTTTCGGCGTCAAGATCCAAGATTTCACTCAGAGACGAAAGGTTACCTCTTGTATGTTCAACCGGGAGGCGAGCGGAGCCACGGGTTGGCGGGGGATATGCCGCCTCGGCGGCGCGATCGTGGCGGCGGCGGCGGCTCGGAGGAATCGCTTTGGATTTGGAGGATTTGGGGAGGAGAACCAGGACGAGAGGCGGAGGAGGAGCCCGTGCCGTGGGTTGGGTCAAAGGCGGCGGGGTCACGCTGTCTGCGCCTAGTCACGTCACAGCCGTCGCTGGCTGATTTACGGGATCGTACGGACCACCTTAC
This sequence comes from Urochloa ruziziensis, assembly GCA_015476505.1. Lineage (NCBI taxonomy): Eukaryota > Viridiplantae > Streptophyta > Magnoliopsida > Poales > Poaceae > Urochloa > Urochloa ruziziensis. The sequence goes on along the minus strand of CM027126.1, from coordinate 28,750,395 downwards.
TCTGAATAGTGAATGTGTAGAAAAAGTCAAGAACTACACGAGGCCTGAGGAGAAAAAACATTTCTACATGAGATCCTACAGTCTTGAATCTGGATTGAGCATATGAATATTGTTCATGAGATCAGTCACACGATTGTTCATCATAGAATTTCCAATTCTGCCATAAGGTATCAATATTTGCATGGCGAGCACAAGTCACAAGGCAAGCATTCTGACTCATACACAAAAGAAAATGCCCCGACGTGTATTTTTAAATAATTTTTCACTTAAATCTAAAATTATACTTTCTCGTCCTGAAATATAAGGCATCCTGAGACTTTTAGGACAGATTAAGAAGGTAGGCAAATGTCTCGTGTACCCTTAGCAAATGGTAATACAAGGTAAGTTTTCCAGTTAGAAAAAAATTTGGCAAGTTTTTAATTGAGTTGACTGATTACTTGCCAAAAATTCTAGAACGCATTATATTTAGGGATAAAATTTGAATTCTAGGATCAGGACGGAGGGAGTAGCTCACCTTCCTAAGTCAAACTTCTCCAATTTTAAATATGTTTATATTAAAAATGCCAAAATCTACAACATCAAGTTAGTTTAATTAAATTCACCTTGAGATATGTCTTGATATTGCATTTATTTGGTATTAAAAATACATTAGCAACAATATATATTTTGCGAGATTAGCAACAATATACTCCCTCCGTCCCTAAATAACTGTATTTCTCACTTCTCGAGAAAAACTTTATTTTTTGTATTAAAAATATTAATATTTATGGTACATAATTAGTATCATTGGAAAGATCATTTAGTCTAATTTTTTAACAAATTTATTTAAAGATACAAATGTTGTACGTATTTTGTACAAATCGAGTCAAACTTGTGGCACGTACACCAACGGCGACAGTTAATAAGGGACGGAGGGAGTATAAACTAACCCTCTCTTAACAGTAATATATTAGTATCATTTATACGCATATACACCGTATACTTCCTCTATCTAATTAGTATTTTATTTTCTATGTTAACTTAAAAATTCGTGCGTGTCATTATCTTTGATTTGAGTAGCACCATCAACTAATGCCTAGTACTTCTCTGTTTCAAATTATAGGTCGTTTTGGCTTTTCTAGGTTCATAATTTTGTATGAATTAGACATAGCGTTTATCTAGATGCATAACAAATGATGAATCTAGAAAAGCCAAAACGACTTATAATTTGGAACGGAGGTAATAGCCAGTAGTGGTTCATTATTATCTACTGGGTCATGCGTGACACGTCCCCTCAATGTATACTGGACGGTTTCACCGTTGGCAGGCACGCTGAAAACTGAGTTGGAGCCATGCACGGATCATCTACGCAGCTTAGGTTTGCCAGCGAGCTGATTGTTTTTCAGCACGTTCGCGTTGTTGTGTCAACGGAAACGACGGGGCGGTGGTGGCTTATAATTGTAGTACAAACGGTGGCGACACCGAGACGAGTTCTTTTCTTACAGATCAGGTTTCTTCTTTCTCGTCGTCCTAATCCGGGGGTCGTGCTAGCAGGAGATATCTGTTAGCGATGAGTGAACTAGTGCATAATCAAGAGCAAGGATCTATCTTTTTCACACAAACATAAATATCTGTTAACGACAAACACGCAAATGCATTTATCTTTTTCACACAAACGCACAAGGATATAGTTTACATACGGGCTTCAGTGGGCTGGATAACTAGCATGGGCCCTGATAATTCATAATTTTGACTTAAAAATGGAAGCTCCCATGTAAATGTGACATTTATAATTAGTAGAATAATATTCCTTTCAGATGATTTCCACTCATTTTTTTCATTCATGATTTATAATTCAGTAGAATAATACCCTGCTACTAGCTGGACTGGTTGTACACCACAGACCACACCGATAAGCCCGCCCATCATCATTGACCACAAAAATAAATTAAACTGCACCCCCAAACACAACAGACAGCATAAGGAACCAAATCCCTTGCTGTTAACCCATCGACATGCGATTCCAGGATGATTCCAGGGCGTCTCCGTGCAGCAAGTACAGTCGTATGCTGGTGCATCAGACGAGAGAACACAAGCAAGAACCAGAGGGCACAACGTACACTGTTGCTTCATTGCTGTTACACAGTGAAACGTAATTAACGTTTATACAATACGATTCCAGGATAACTCCAACGGACCAAACAACTGAATAATAGGTTACAGTTACTGACCGTATGGTGTATATGTAGGCAGTGTTTGGCTGCTGCCACAACTTAGTTGACTAACTTCTTAGCCTCTTGGTCCACTTATCATAGATTAAAATTCTTGCCTAACTTTGCCTAAGGTTAGTTGGTCATTTTTTCTTTCCACAAAAGTTGCTAACCAAACATGCCAAACTACTGCCAGTCCAGAGCAGAGAGCCCCTGCCTCATTTTGGTACCTTTTGGCCGGTAAATCTGTGTGAATTGGCAAGCCATTTCCATCTCCAACGGGGATCGCGGCAGGACACACAGGACTGGCATCGCCTCCCTGTCCGTTCAATTTCGTTTCTCAACCAAGACACACCTAACCTAACAGACCAGGCCAGGACAAAATCAAGAACCCCTAATACCAATGATGTATGTCACAGCGCTGCTCCTGTCCTTGGTGACTCACTAATTAAAAAGTAATCAGTTATCACCCAGTAGGACAGCGTGCGAGGAGCTGCCAATGATCCTTCCTACGGCAACAACAATGCTTCTGCTCCGGCCATCCGTTGAAAGGCAAAGCAGACACACATTTCCTTTCGTCATCATACCCTGGACTTGGCGCAGCAGCTGCACCGAGCAGAGGGCACCATCATGAAGCCAGATCCTGAAGATGAACCGCCTCAGCAGCTGGAGGCCAAGCCCAGGAGGCTCTACCAAGCCTGGAAGGGAAACAATGTATGCACGACTTCTCAGTTCTCTTCCTCATCTCTTTTTCTCCATTGCCAGTAATTTGTTCTTCAGAGGCAAAGCTTGTGCCCATGAAATAATCGTACAACTCCAGATATATACCTTCCCTACAAACTTCAAAAAGATTGAGAGTTCTTCAACGTTGCTACCAATGAGAGCAGGATTACTGACAAAAACAGCTTCCTCAATCTGCAGATATTCTTGTGCGTGGCCGGCTGATATTCGGACCAGATGCTGCATCCCTACTGCTCACAACATTCCTCATCATCGGCCCCACCCATCATCTTGCTGCTTACCATATGAAAATCCAAATTATACCACTCCAGTAGTACTGCCCAGCAGCATATGCATCGAGCAACGGTGTTGATAGTCATCATCACCACAATCATGGTCAGTATCCATGCTCCCATCAAGTTGCTACTACTGCATAGGAGTATCTTTTAGGACCATGTGGTTACTTTCGCCACTAAATTATCAACCCCATCAACCATCATGGATTCTAGAGTGATATCTCAAACTCAGTTGCTCCAGACTGATATCTTAAACGGTGATCAACCAGTTCTTCAAGATTAAACATTCCAATTGCCACAAGATCCTAAGCAGAAACAACTTGGCCTCAAATGCAGGACCTGGTCTTCCTCTTCATGACATCTGCCAGAGACCCAGGAATGTGCAAAGGAACACAAGAGCACCACCTGAAGCTGACGAATTACTGCAAGGCTCTAACACACCATCCATGGACTGGAGCAGTGGGAGAACCCCGCGGATGAGGTTCCGCCGGACCAAGGACGTCATCGTGAATGGCTTCACGGTGAAGGTGAAGTTTTGCGAGACCTGCCTGCGGTACCGTCCACCGCGATCCTCACACTGCTCCATCTGCAACACTGTGTCCACAAGTTTGACCACCACTGCCATGGGTCGGTCAGTGCATTGGACTTGTAAGTAAGCAAATCATACTATTAAGAGACTGTTGTAAGCACCGTAGAATGAATCTTTGCTTAAGTAAGAAACTGCAAGGGCCCAAACCTAGCCTATTTATCTCATTTAAGCTGTTCCTGAATCTACAGAGATCAACAAGAATTCATACATATGAACAGTTGCAAACAGCTCTAGTTGTACTATTAACAAAAAAAAAATCCACTTAGCTATGTTAGACCAAACAGTTAGTGGCAGCTTACGGTACCAGTTTATCACAAAATCAACGGGGAAAGCTGTCAAATCTAACTAGTAACTAGGAAAGTGAACTTCCAAAATTTTAAAAGAAGTAATGAACCACACGTAACATATGTCTCACTAGCTGACTTTTGAGGCTTCAAGGACAAAACAGTGAGAATTAAAAAAATGATTACTCAAACATAACCTAAAGTTACTTTTCAGAAATACAATAATATCATACAAAATAAACACTGCCTAGGTAAGTTTCATCAATATTTGCATTCTTAAATAGTTTCCAGGCTAGTATGTATAATCACCATTCTGTTTATGCTCTTTGCAGAGGAACTACCGCTATTTCTTCCTTTTCATAGCAACATCGACTTTCCTGTGCATTTTCGTCTTTGTATTTGCATGGCTGAGTGTCCTACAACCAAATGGAAGACAATGGTGGCTATATGTGGTTGGCCTTGCGTAAGGAAGCATACTCTTTTGCGCTAATCATATATACTTCCATGTTGTTTGGTTTGTTGGTGGCCTCACGGTATTTCATCTCTACCTGATTGGTACTAATCAGGTGATTTTACTTCCTTCCATTGATTTTTTTGTACAATATTGTTACAAATTTCGATTCCCTTACACCAAGACAGTTTAAATAGCTGAACTAGTGGCAGATGATAAATCAATTTTTGCTCTGCTGAAGATAATAAGATACATGAATTTACACTGACCTAATGTTTTAATTGGTTTCTCTTTACTTTTTGACTGGGAGACTGCTACAAAAAATTTCACTACATGCAAAGACCGTACAAGCTACATACAGAAATAAAATAAAGAAACAAATGCGGTTTTTTTTTCACAAACAAACAGTCGTAAACAATATATTGTCCAAATTGAAGTACTCTTATTGGTCTGCAGGGTAGCGTAAAGTTTCCAACAATTGCAATGCCTACTGTAATCATATTAGTCCTTGTTTCATCCCATAGTTTTAGCGATACTAACTGCATATCTTACAGACAACATATGAGAACTTCAGATACCATTACGACAAGGAAGACAATCCTTACCGAAAGAGAATTGCAGCAAACTTTGCGGAAGTGTTCTTTACCAAGATACCTCCTCCAATGAACGATTTCCGTTCACGGGTGGGTGAGGGTGCACTTGAAGCCGGATTCTACACTCCATACATTGGGCTGGATGTAACAACCCCAAGGGAGAAGATTGATCTAGACAAGGAAAACAAAGAAGTACTTGTTGGGGGTATGCAGATCCCAACAGTACTTCAGAACATAGACTATGGTTCCTTTGAAGATAGTTCAGAGGACAAGAAAAGGAATGAGGTTGAAAAAACAGCGCATTTTCCATCAGGTTGGGCACAAGGAAATGAAGGTGCTGGAATATCTGCAGCAGCTACCGCATCATGCAACGATGAAACAAGCGAGGACGATCTTAATGAAATTCATAGTCCAAATACAACTTCCACCCAAGCATCGGCAGAAGCTAACACAGAACCACCAGGTGAGGGTGATGTTAAAGATAGTTCAAACAGAACTGCCCAATCTCCACGAGGCATGAGCAAATAGCTTCGTTTAGCTGTGTATATGTTATATCTGGGACTTGTTTGTAGATAACTAGATATGGAAATTGTGATTTTGTGATTGACATAATTCTTTATATCATAAATGATTTCAAACAGAGTTTATCAAACTGAATCGATTCTGTATCTCCCATGTATTGTTAAAAAAAAAAGTGGATGTAACAGTGTATTAAACTGAATTAATTTCTGTATCCCATTATTTACGAGCATATGAAAAAAAAAAGTGAATGTAACCAAAGAAGTAATATAATCCAGATGCTTTGTGAAACTGCGAGTTACAGCAGGAAAGCAAACATAAGGTATGGAACATGACTTCATTAACAGACAATTGCAAGTTCCTCTTATTGGGAAAAGAGTGCATTTAATTTAACAAGGTGACCTTTGCAGGACAACTAATTTGACACCCAAAGCAAAGTTTCATAACTTCACAGTTAAATGGGTCACACATACGTGCAACAACAGAAGCCTTCAAGGCTGGTAGACATCTGGAAGCTGAAGGCCTACACTGGCAGCAGATTTGTTCAATATCTTCTTCATTTCATCAGATCGATCCACAGCAATATTGTATGAGAACAGCAGGTCCTAGACAATGAAAAATGAACTAGAGTTAATGGAGCACACGAGAACCCTACTGCATAATACAAACATTAATCAATGCAAAGAACTTGCTTGGTGTAAAGTAAAGAAAAAAAAGGAGGTATCCAATCATGGAAATCAGAAATGAAACAACCATGCGTCCAAATTGTGATTAAAATAGGCAGACACAGTGTGCAATTCGTTATCTTACTCCTTGCATGAGTACGAAGTATGGACCAAACTACACCACTATTGACTAAAAGCACTTACTGGGGATTGAGCCAGCGAACAACTAGCAATCAGCCAATTAGTGCATAGCAACTAGCAAGTGATCTCTGAAGACTCTTATCCAGATTCCAGAATTCTCACAATAATGAGCTATTATGAAGTAACATCTCATCTCCTTCTCTATAAGCAACACATAGAAAATCGAAAGGAAGGCAGTCAAATTAAGTGGAGGGAAGAGAGAGGACTCTTCTTTGGCATTTCATCGAACACTTCGAGAACTCCCCCGTAGAACAAGGTGGATATCATATCGGAAGCACCAACCAACTCGAAAACACCGTGCTTAATCCCCTACCTTGTGGTGATGGACGCTGGTGAGGAGGTAGGCGTAGTCCCCGGCGAGCCGCAGCCTCGCCCTGGCGTCGGCCTCCGTGCCGGCGGGGGCGCGGAACTCGGCGGCGATGAAGTCGCGGAAGTGCTGCTTGGAGGCGTCCCCGCCGACGTGCTTCTGCACCGCCCTCAGCACCCGCCGGTACACCGGCGCAGCGGCCGCCATCGACCCCTCGTCTCCTCCGACTGAACCAGCGACGGCAGGAGCGCGTGTTCGCGTCTCTAAAGACCTGCCTGGCTCACTGCGGGAAGAGATCGTGCTTACAAATGGGACGGCATTGTTTCAGAAAGAACCCCAAGTATTCCGCGTTTTTACTATGTATAAACATCTCTTTTGAAGGTTTGATTAAACACTAAACAAGGATCAGCATTTACACGAACCCATATTTAGTAACTGAAATTCGTCGAAGAGAGAACAGACAAACTGCATCCTTAATAACAGTCAACCTTGACAAGTTGTCTTAAAAACAGATTTTGGGATATGCGTCATCTCCCATGAATGTCACTCAAGGTGAAACAATAAACTGTTCGATCATCGCAGAATGTTTCTTGCAAAATAAACACCATACAACCATCAGAATTCTGAAAGCACTCCTTGATGCATGGGGCAAGTTAATAACTTAATACCCGGCCCAGAGACATATTTAAGCACACCAGTAGCAGGATAAGAGTTTGAGCAACTGGAGAAATAGAACATCATTTACAGGACCTTGATCACTTGGACATTGCACCCAATAAATAATTTAGTCAGAGCTTCAAAATGCTACTATGCCACACCACCTCTAATCACAAATCTATCCTGGAGCAATTACAAAAAAGAGCCAAAAAATAATCGACTATACCACACACTCAGGTCCATGTTTGCCTACTAACAGTTTAACACTGACCATGAGAAAATATCATCCAAAAGCCTAGCAGAACAGAATAAGATGGGCCCAGAATCCATGGTTCTTATGGCGGTAAGGCGAGGCGAGGCGACTCACCACCTTCCAGCCGCCTAGGCGGGCTAAGGCGACGCCTAGGCGGGCTAAGGCGTCGCCTTAGGCCAAAGCAAATCGCCATAGGAGACGCCTAGGCGACACCATAAGAACCATGCCAGAATCTCAGAGGGCAACCAGGGTTGAGCACAGCTCATGAATTTACCAAAGACCATTCACAAAATACATCATGTTGCTGATATCCTCAAGGATCGTTATACGACACTTGTGTGAAGGGCTGAAGGCGAAACCACAGAACAATAAGCAGTGACAGTGATCCGATTGAGGATAGCAGCAGCAGATTGCTATTTTGGAAATACCCTTGTCGAAGAAATGGCACAAGACGAAGGAGAATACTATGAGCTATGGACCTTTCACAAGTAAATTATCTACAACAACAAAAGGTAATCGGCTGATCACTCTTGATCTTCCACATATTGGATATGCAAGATGTGCTGCGGTATTAACTTGATGATGTATCGACCTCCTTCCCATGATCTTCATTTATTGTTCTTCGCAGTCTTTTCAACCATATGTCATAGTCCATTGGGTATGGGGTCCCACAAAGGCTGTCAACATAATCCGCAAAGGCTTTTAACACTGCTGAGACATCACCCAACTTCTGCTGTATAACTCTTCTAGACCATGATGTCTCCCTCCACTGAAGTGCACTTTCAACTGAGTCAAGCTCTGGGCAAACTCCACCACAAGAGAAATATAGAAGATAGATTAAACTTTCTGCATCAGATGCTGCACATAGCTTGCCTTCCTGGAGCGCAAATGTAGATGAGAAGAACAGATTCATTACAGGTCGATCCCTATCTTCTAGGATAGCATGACCCCATCCAATAAGCACAAAATATGGATGTCTTGAACCATTACTCACACGAATCACATTCTCTGGCCGGATATCACCATGACGGATTCCTGCGGATGCTGATGCAGCAAGAGCAGACAAACAGTCATGGCAACATCTCAGAGCCTCCTCAACACCAAACAGCCCGTTCCGTATCAGATTTGAAATGGTCTCACCAACTGGCGAGGTGACAAGAATTGGAGTACTGCACCATGGATGACCACAACTTCCACTTGAGTTAGGCTTGTTACATGGGCCTGCATGGATGACCCGTCCAGAAGATGCCATTTGTGGTATATATCTGCTAGAAATGCCTCTTTGCTTCATCAAAGTCAGTACTTTGGTCTGCCTTTGTACTTGGTACCAGGAATTCATATCCTCCCACGCAGGCTCCAGATGAGAAGGGCTGGAACCTACATACAACAAATAGGTTTTGGTAGGCTCTTCCACAGGAGTAGAAGTATATATAGGAGGATCACTGTCTGTTAGAATGTCATTGATCTGAAAACCTTTCTGGCTGTAAGCATCATCCATCAGTACAACAGATCCAACATCAAGCTTCAAGATTTCCTGTGGTTTCACATCAATAGCTGCTTCCTCTTGTACTTCAACAATTTCAGGAGAATGACTTCGCTGTTGGTATCGGGATAAACCATTACCATTAGCTTGTCTGTCAACCAAATGTCTTTCTGATCTTCGACTTTGTAGCCGTGAACTATGTTCTGTTGCTAGTTCATCAAGAGAATACTTAGGCTCCCCATAAAATTGGATCATTGAGTGGAATATTGCAATAAGAACTTGAAGAGTCCCTATGTCCCCCCAGTTAGCATTCCCAAGTTTGTTCCATACTCGATCTATGGAAGAAACTGAAATTCTGGCATGTTTTTTTATCCACTCAGCAGCACAGTCATAAACATTGTTCAGATCAAAATCCAGTTTGTTCAGATCGCCTTGGACCTTTACCACTCCTCCAAACTGTGAATCCACAAGAAGCAAGTAAACACAATCTGAATTGCGAAGAACGGTGGAGGATCTGCTAAGGCTTCGAGATAGTAGAACACGCAAAGCAAAGAACAGTGCCTCCCCCAAGACAGCAGGAGATGGCTCCTGGTCACCCTGTGCAGAAAGCATTCCAATATCAGGTCTCAACAAAGCCAGCACAACAATATGATCCCATCTTCCTTGTGAATGCTTCAAATTCTTCAGCAGTACAGCCGTTGCACAAACACCATCGAGTTTTCCACTGCTAATAGCCTTCTCAGCAGGATAAAATTTGGAGCTTGTGCTATGTATACAGGCAACGGAGAACGGCATTGCTTCATCAGGGCCCCAGAAAGTTTCCCAGAGTCCTTTAATGCCTGCATGAAGGAAATCCTCCAAAGCAAGATATGCAGTAGCTTCAAAAACATCTGATGTTGACGCATAAAGAGCATTTGGCATCCGTACTAACTGCTGAAAAGTAACACCCTCCAGTGCATAATCAAAATTCTGTAATTCAGTAAGGTCGAAAGGAACATCAAAAGCTGGCTTCCTGAAATCACAATCTTCACTATGACCAGAGAACCAATCCTCTAGGCTTGAAGTTAAAAGTTCATTGTCCACAAACTTCCGGAGAAAATCTTTGCATGTCGATGATGAGAAATTACGCTGTCGACCTCGTGATGAAGTACTAGATTTTTTGGGTGCTGAACCAACTGATATATGGTCAGGCGATTGGTCTGCAAAATGGCATCAAATACCTCAATTACTACGTGTGAAGTTTGTACACAAAGGAAGAAAATCTAGGATTTAAGGTGAGTAACCAAAAAGGAAGTAATATATAAGCACTAGGATACTGAAGATAGCAAGCGTAGCATGAAACCATTATGACAAGAAAAACTGAAACCTACAAGTCAGCTTACAAAAGTACTGTCCACTAGGTTGAAGCGATAGTGCAACACCCACATGCCAATACCAGTACAATCTTATCTGGACATGGATTTTTGTGGTTTTTTTACTCTGTGTATCCAACAAGCTTATACAGATAAAGGAAAAGGCATAGAAGCACAAATATGGACAAAAATGTTCAGGACAATTAGGATTAGAGAACGACCAACCAAGCTACTAACAACCTGATTTTACCATAATGATTATCAGACACCCATGAGTTACTGAAACAAGCAAATACGAGTGGGATTTTATTGTACTCCTGGATAATAGCAGAAGTGCACAGAAATTAGCTATTGGAGTAACCAAATATGGTAATCCCATCCTAACCTTCATTCTTTTTACAAAACTTTACATGAACATAAGGACTATCTAAATAGATGGATTGTTCTGCGGAAACTGTGTTCATGTGCTTGCTCTTAATACATCAATCAAACCAGGCGTAGTGAACCAGTGTTTGGGAAGACAGGCCAAAAACTTTAGTCAGTGTATGGCAAACAGAAAGACTTGAGCTAAACATAGATGTTTAATGTTTCAAGACATATGATAGCAACCCAAATGATTCAATTTCTAAATCAGATGAATTGGCATTGCTATGTTGTGCAACCTTCACTTCATTTATATTCTGTTACCAGGGGGGTAGGGGCAAGAACATGCATTGCCGTGTTGAAGAAATTATACATGGCATCTAGTGGCACAAATGTGCAATGCAATCTGAATTGTTATTTGTTATATTACCAAAAGAAAAATACAATCTCAATTGTGCTGCCAACATGGATATGGTAATTTCTGCAATGTCATTTCAAAACAAACCCATGCAATTGCTTTCTTTTCTGCGATGTAATGTAGTTGGTGCTCTATACCTATCAAATTTTCCTCGCTAATTGCACACATGATTTGCTCAAATGGTGTAACCGTAAAACTGATTTTATCCTATCTTAAAAAGGATAATCATATTGACAAGCACACATCACCAACAATATGTGCAACGCAAAAGCCTCAAACCACCTTATACGTAAAAGAATTCCATTTCATCCTATATCAACGAAAAGCTTGAGTTAGAATTCAACGGGAAAACATGATCGAGACCCTGGAACACCGAAATACTCTAATTGAACAAGACTTGGAACCACATTCCAAGCCAGTAGGTTGAGATCCTAAGGTCTTAACGCATAACTTTCCAATGCGAAAAAATCGAACCTTCGCCTCCCTTCCCAAACCCCACCATCACCTATCAACTCAACTCAAAGAATGAAGCCAAAATCAAGAGCAGCAGAAACAATCTATCTGGAATTTGCGCACGTATTCTACTGCTTCGACAAAGGAGAAGGCCCTATCCGGGAAAAGAAATACAAACAGAAGAAAGCAGCCCAGCAAACCACACACAGATCTAGAACAGAAGCTATCTACCCTGATAAGGAAACCCAAGTCCAGCAAAGAGAAAGCTCGTACCTTCCATGAGTCCACCGGGTCTCCGTCCTCCTCCCCCACGTCCGGCGGCTGTGGGCGCTAGTTTAGCGCCCTGTCAGATCCTGGAATGTCAGACAACAATTTGGGTACGAATTAGGGGCAAAGCGAAAGTATACGGGAAGAGAGAAGGGGAAAGTATGAGCAGTTCCGGAGGGAGAACAAAAGCGGAATGAATTGGAAGATTCTTTCTTTGCTGCTCGCTATCGGCGGCGCACATGGCTTAAATCACCCCTGCTCTGCTACTTCCGGTTAAATCCCAGTTACGGCAGTTTAACCCGGTGCCAACTCATCGCTCAAAGAACTAATAAGCGAAATCATCTAGCAACCACTAACCCAACCATCCCATATTTACATAGCCAAATGATGGGGAATACCTGATGGCGGAGTCGAGGACGAACTCGCCCCGGCGTCCTGCCAGCCGGCGCGCGCCGTGCCCCTGCTGCCGTGCCCGTGCGGCGGCGTCCTGGGGTGAGGGCGCGAGCCGTGCGACCCCTGCGACGGCGGAGCGGGCCAGGAGGTAGACGGGAGAGGAGGCTCGGCGGCGGCGGCGACGGGCGCAGCGCCGCTGCTGGTGGTGCCGATGTGTGTGGTGGGGTGGGGGTGGGGGTGGACTGGTGGTTGCCAGGTTGGTGGATGAGCGAGAAAAAAACTTTTTTTTTTTACTGGGAGGGGAGGAGCTCTCCTTTTTGTGCGTGCAGGTGCTCTGCTGTAGCTGCGCTGTGCTGTTTTGGGCTTTTGCTCTTTCTCGCCTTCGATTTGGTGGACTCTGTTTGTTTGTTTGGCTCTGCCGAGATGGCATGGATTATTGGCCAGAGAGGGATTAGCTTTTGTGCCCTCCTACCAGGGATGAATCATGGAGGCATCAGGCTTGTTCTCATGAGATGAGATGGAGACAGCCTCTGGCATGGAGCTCATTATTCAGTACACGCCAAGATACATGACTGTCAGAGCTTTGGCAGGTAGTAGTAGAAAATACCCCAGCCACTGGTAATGTACAAGCTGAAGACTGCAGCGAAAATTGAATCCCATAAGTTTGACCAGCTTATCACAAGGACCATGCACATTTGATATTTCTCACGCCCTCTGTGTAACATTCAGGATGTCGACGGCCTGATTTAGATTCATTTTGCAAAATAGAGAAAAATACTATTTAGAAGTAGTAAACGTGAACTAATAATAAATAATTACAGATCTCTAACGAGAGTAATTAAACCACAATTAGCGGATGATTACTGTAAAATCATAGTTGTAAATCATTAAGTAGGCTCATTAAATTCATCTTGCGAAATACACTCCATCCATGTAATGAGTTTTTTTTTACTACGTTTAATACTCAATCCATGTAGAATTCTATTTGATGTGATGGGTAAAAACAATTTATGTGGAAACTAAACAGGGTCGTCATGGTTCTGTTGTGACTGTATACTTTCTCTTGCCCTGTTTAGATGTTTCGCGAAATTTTTTTCGAGTATGTTCCCTCACATACTCGAAAAAGCACAAAGTCCCCACTAAGTACATTACCCTCATCAAGGATATGTACAAGGATGCGATGACATCTGTCCGGACATGTGATGGCGACACCAGTGACTTTCCAATTAAAATAGGACTACACCGGGGGTCAGCATTGAGCCCTTATTTATTCGCTTTAGTGATGGATGAGGTCACAAGGGACATACAAGGTGATATCTCTTGGTGTATGCTCTTTGCGGATGATGTGGTGCTAGTTGATGAGAGTAGGGTGGGGATTAATAGGAAGTTAGAGCTATGGAGGCACACGTTGGAGTCGAAAGGTTTTAGACTTAGTAGGACGAATACAGAGTACATGATGTGCGACTTCAGCGCGATTGGACACGAGGATGGAGACATTAGCCTTGATGGGCAAGTGGTGGCCAAGAAGGATACTTTTTGATATTTAGCATCGATACTCCAGAAGGATGGAGATATTGATGAAGATGTTAGGCATAGAATTTCAGCCGGTTGGCTAAAATGGCGTCAAGCTTCTGGCGTCCTCTGTAACAAGAGGGTGCCACAAAAGCTAAAAGGTAAGTTCTATAGGACGGCGATTCGCCCGGCGATGCTATACGGTACGGAATGTTGGCCTACAAAAAGGCGACATGTCCAACAATTGAGTGTAGCAGAGATGCGTATGTTACGCTGGTCTTGTGGGCACACAAGAAGGGATAGAGTACGGAACGAAGATATTCGGGATAGGGTCGGCGTAGCACCAATCGAGAAGAAACTGACGCAACATCGGTTGAGATGGTTTGGACATGTCCAACGGAGGCCTCTTGAGGCGCCAGTGCGTAGTGGGGTTTTAGAAAGGGTAGATAATGTAAAGAGAGGTAGAGGTCGACCTAAACTGACTTGGGACGAGTCGGTCAAGAGGGATCTTAAAGAGTGGAATATCTCCAAGGAATTAGCTATAGATAGATGCGCTTGGAGACTTGCAATTAACGTGCCTGAACCGTGATCTTTTGTTTCTTCTCTTATTTACCCCTAACCTTATATTTGGTCTTGTGCCGTTTTATGTCTTTCTTATCCTTGTTTCTTTTGGGTTTCATCTCTAGCCTACCCCAACTTGCTTGGGACAAAAGGCTATGTTGTTGTTGTATGTTCCCTCACATGCATGGCATATTAAATGTAGTCGAAAAAAATAACCTATTATATGGATGGAGTGTACTTCGCGAGACGAATCTAATGAGCCTAGTTAGGTCGTGATTAGACAATAAATTGCTACAGTAAACATGTGCTAATGACGGATTAATTAGACTCGTTAGGTTCGTCTTGCGATTTACTGACAGAATCTGTAATTAGTTTTGTAATTAGTCTATATTTAATACTTTAAATGTGTGCCCGACATACTCGAAAAAACTTTCTGCAGAGAGGAGCCTGAAACCAGGACATCTATCTTGGATTGGATGCTCGAATGACATCCTTCTCTTTGCTTAATTTGATTGTAATTTGTACCTTTCAGGTGCCTTTTCATCCTTGCGCAGCCTACGTCTCTGCATGACCCAAGCAGCCAGGTAAAGCCTAGAACCAGACTTGCACTTATCACAAATTTAAGTTTGTTCAGACACCGACGCAATCCCCGCGGCACTTGTATTATGTTAAGTTTGTTCGAGTGAATCCAGCAATTGCAATCTTGCGTCGTGAGCCTACATCAAAATTTAGATATTAATGATCAAAGCTAAAACGTTTTACTTAGGACTTTTTTTTAATAAAAGGCAGGAGCATTGCCACATCATATAAGAAGAAGAAGCAGTTTTACATAACGCGCCGAAGCGTACACCACCACATAAACAAACGCACACAACACATACTACACCTCCACCACCTGGGAGAGGGGCTCAGAGCAAAAACTAACCGTCGAAAACCGCGCCGTCGTTGCCAACGCTGTGCCACGCCAGAAGCCGCAGCCCGCTGCAAGCCCGACCGGCTACCTGAACTCCTCCACCATGGGACCATCACCCTCAAGCTGCACACCCACGATTGTCGATCCCTCTGCTCCAGTGTTGCTTTAGTAGAACGCTCTCGTCACAACACCAACGAAAACCACTGATCCTGACCACTCTGCGTGGGGGCCTCGCCTCTTCTACCGCCTCACTCCTCTGCCAAGAACTCAGATATATGAAGCCGGTATGAGAGCATCACCTCCGACCAACCGTCACAGAGCTCACAACGACATAAAGTGTGCCCACTCCAGACCTCTAGCACCCATGGACCCTCAGCATCAACCTCGTCGTCCACACAGACCAAGCGCACCCCCTATGCCGCTGGGCACGGACGCCACCACCAAAGCAAACCACCTTCGCCACTGCCGTAAGCTCCAATGAGCCTCAAGAAGCGACGCCTCCAAGGAGGACACGACGCCGATGGCGCCGTCGTCGCATGTCCAAGACTGGACAGGGTTGCAACAAGATAGAGGTGCTTCGTAGTGATGCCCCCAACGGGGATAGCGACACCGGAAAGGCGCCGCCATCACTACCACCAGCACATTGCCGGTGTAGGCTTTCGCCCGGAATAGCACCTTGCGTGTTGCACAGTCGCAGACCACAGCAGTAACTCGCCCCCCTCTTCGTCGCAATGTCTCCGCCGGAAAAACAACTCGGCATGTCTCGAAGTGCCACCATAGTAACATAGGACCATACCACAGCCACCCAGCCCCACCACCACGGCGACGCCGCTCCTGCAATCACATCACGGAGAAGGGGACAACAACCTCCTCACCTCCGGTCCCAATATCCGCACACAACGGCCATCCACATGTGCACTTCCAATCCCCGTGTCAACCTCCACGCTGTCCCGCACCGGCCGAGCAGCCACCGCCGTCGAAAGCGCCTGCCGCAGCGACAGGCCAAGCTACCAAGGCCTGCCTGCCTCCGCCGCACAGCCGCCCAGCCCGGCCGCTGCCACCGCAGTGCCGCCGTAGGACAGCATGCCGCAGCCGCCGACGCCGCATGGCCTCCCGCATCTCGCCACAGGCGCCGCCGCGCGCGAGCCGCCCTCACCGACGCCGCGCAGCTGTGCTGCCGCCGCCGCTGAGGCCCTGCGCCAGACGCCGCCGCCGGTCCCCCAGCTTCCACGCAGCTACAATTGCGCCCCACTGGATCCGGGCAGGGAGAGGCCGGATCTGTGGTCTTGAGGCTCCGCCGCCGCGGAGACCGCCGGCGCCGACGAGCGGCCGCACCCGCCGCGCCATGCTCTGACCAGGGGAGTTAGCCGCGCCGCCGCCGTCCTTGGGCGCCATAAGGACTTCTCACGGGCCCTCGGGCGGCGGCGCGACGGAGAGGCCGAAGGTAGGGGGGGCGGCTAGGGTTCGCCCCCTGTCGCCCATGCGGTGCAAGGAGCACGACTTAGGACTTCAAAGCTAGTTTTTTACTTATATTTCGATCCAATAAGAGGGAGTATATGTTTTGTGGGAATTTGAAATAATCCTTTGAAAAATCACTACTCCACAACTGCCAGGATTCTGGAATAATTACACAAACGCACTTGCAGTTACGAGCTGAAACAGCCGTGCAGCTGCTATATACGACTACTTGTCCTGAACCTACATATACCATTTTTAACCCCCATGGAATGGAACCGAATGTACAGATACTGAGTCGGTGACGGTGACAAAAATCTCGACATTATCTTGCATCGGATAAATATAATTATATATGCATCGGATAGATATATGTTTTAACTAACCACGCGTGATCAGCTCGTCCTCTGTCCCAGGTATTGGCAGCTATGTTACTTGTGAGATGTACTATACATGCCTGCTGATGGCGACCATCTTGTTCCCATCAACCTAATTAATCAACAAGTAGTAAAATTATTGTGCAGGTAAAGTGAAACTAGCTCCGTCCTTCACAAGGGCCGGTCGGCAGAGCACTACTGTATTCTGATGAGCTGACTAATGTAATGCGACTGTGGCGATGGAATCGATGGAGATGTAGCTAGCGACAAGCATGCCGTTCCATCCGAGGACAGCATGATAGGGATGGCAAAAGAGAGGGCACGCTAGTTTCTAGCATTGTGTTGCGTTGCATGCGGCTAACCAAAAGGTGATCGAGGTGACCGCATGCAACAAGGCAACAAAGCATCAGAAGCATGCGCGCTGTTGGTCTCTTCTACGGTGGCGGAGCACTGGAGTACGAGTAGCTGCTAGTTTTAATTCTACAGTGCTGTTGCTTTTTTTAGCACTTCATAGAGGTTAATTAGAGGGGTTGCAGCAGTGATCTCTGCCATGCCGTCAATGGACCATCGAGTTGCATTGTGAGCGTGCCGTGTCATGCCGTCATGGGACCATGCATGGTCAGTCCATGCGCCATGCATGCCCACCCCACCCATCATTATGCTAGGTAGCTGCGAGCCATGCATTATATGTGTTGGGACAGATAGAGACAGATCCACCGAGATCACTTGGTGGCCACGCTAGCTATACTCCTCCGATCATATTCATATGTATGGAGTGGGTGATCAATGGCCGACTCCCGACCTGCTGTTTATTTGCTTTTCTTCTCCATATATGGTCGATCAGCAATTGGATGGAGCTCGCCTTTGATTAATTCAACACAAACTGCATGGCCTCAGTCACAGGGGAAATAAATCCCAGAGGTAGCTAGCACTTGTAATTTGAGTTTTAGATCCCAGAAAATGCATCGATAAGTCGACCGAGGATGATGCAAAGTCGCCGAATGTGTTGTGCGTGTTCTGCTCTATATCTTCCACCGTCAAATTAACGAAACTATATATGCTGTTCCATGGAGCACAGTCTGCCTGATCCGACTGGCTGAACACACGGTTTAGTTCTTCCATGACTTCACACGTTTGAACATGTGTATATAGGCAATTTGTTTGCATCCATACATACATGCAATTGTCCAAATTCCCGTTCTTTTGCCATTTTGGCATGATTAAGGACCAGATGATGTTCCACTGATCAACTGAAAACATGCCTTTTGACCTTGTTAGATTGTTGCTTGAATTGTCCTTTTCCGTCGGAAACTTCATTTTATTGTCCATTTGATCGGATGTCCATTTGGTGCATGTAATTATAGTGGGCAAAATAACAGTTGCTTAATCATGACTACTGTCATTTTATAATGGAGAGAACCACTTCCATCCACTACAGGAAATATGACTTTCAGTACCGGTCGGAAAGGCCGCGTCGCGTTAGTATCGGTTCTGGAACCGGTACTAACGTTTCAAGACTAAACTGCCAGTCGTTTAGTACCGGTTTCAGAACCGGTACTAATCGCGCACGTTAGTACCGGCTGAGATCAACAACCGGTACTAAATAAATCAACGCGCAAAAAAAATAGCATGCTTTCCCGCCCTCATCCCTTTCTCTCTCCGCTCCTTTTCCTTCCCACCTTTTTTCCTCTTCCAGTTCTTTCTCTCAGTTCTTCAAGAACTGATGAAGAACACAAGAGAAAGAGATATGGTGGTGGGGAGACATTAAGAGGAGAAAGAAAGAATTGAGAGAGGGAGAAGCATGACTCAAATTACAACATTCATCAAAGTACAACATTCAAGCACGTTATACAGGGATAAAAAACTACAAGAAAAATTATACAACACATGATTGATAGATTCAACAAGGAAAGATTATACAAAAAATTGATCAAAAAATTGGGTAGAGCCCGCGCCCATGCTGCCGAGGCGCGCGGCCGCCCTCCGTGTCGGCATCGAGGGGCGCACGGCTGCCCTCCCGTGCCGGCGCCGCCTTCCCGTGTGGCCGCCCGCCCACGTCCGCCTTGCCGCGCCGGCCACGCGCGCCAGGGCCAGGCCGCCCTCCCGCCAGCGCCAGGCCTCCGCGCCGGCGCCGCCGGGGCGCGCAACCGCCCTCCCGCGCCCGCCTTCCTGCGCCGGAGCCCGCGCCAGGCCTCCCGCGCCGGCGCCGCCGGGGCACATGACCGCCCTCCCGCGCCACCGGGCCCCGCCCGCGCCCGCCTTCCTGCGCCGGATCGAGCGGCCGCCCGCCCGCGCCCCCTGCGAGAGGAAAGGAAGCAGAGTTAGGAAGGAGAAGGAAAGGAGGAGAGAAGGAAAAAGAAAGAGATAAGGGAGGAGGGAGAGGGAGCGGGGAGAAAGGGGAAGGGATAAAGGCGTCGGTGATTTTCTTGTTAGGTAGTTTAGTACCGGTTATTGGCTCGGTCCGGTACTAAACGGTTCCGGGCCAATTTAGTACCGGCCGGTGACTTTAGCCGGTATTAAAATGGCCACGACCGAGGCGCTAGCTGTGCCCCGTGGTGCACTTTAGTACAGGCTAGTGTTACCAGCCGGTACTAAAGTGCACCTCGGGGCGCTGTTTTTACAAACAGGTATAAAACTTGCTTTTTTTGTACCGGTTATAGCACAACCGAGACTAACGTACCAGGGACGAAAGATCGTTTGTCCAGTAGTGATCTACTCCCGTAGCTACTGGGATCGAAAAGCAATGGCCGCGAAGGCAACATAGCTCGAGTTCGACCCAGCGAGGGCGTGGAGATGAACGCGCAGAGCATATGCAGCGAGGGCGTCGATCATCCATGAGATTGAATAATGAACCAAGTCCTTATACAAAGGAATATTTCTCTATTCGGCTATTTGCTTAATTACAAATCTAAACGGGATGGCTCAAGTGGTGTAAACTCTGATTAAATTAGCCAATCATTAATTATGTGGCAAAATTGACTATCAACAGTTATATTTCTAAACAAAGATGCCTGGATATTAATCGAGAAAAAAAATCTGCTGCATTATATTCTAAATCTTAAAAACTTTAGTGCACCATCTCTTATGATGCCACGGATTGCAGCAGCTGGATGTGGGCCCCATCCAAGATTACACACTGAAAGAGGAAATGCACGTATGAAATCTGATGGCCGTATCCAAAGATTACACTCATGAACTGATCGGAGTTCATTTTATCTCCAAAGGAAAATAAACATCTTGAATCTCACGGGATTTGCAACAATATATGCAACCGATATGTAAAGGTTCCGTTGCATGCCGACCAAAGTCTAATGCCACTTCCATGCGCCAGAGCTATTGGGCCATACCAACACTACCTAGCTCTAGAACATGGATCAAATAAAAGGCCCATGGGCTCCGCTTCACAAAGGATAAGAAACGGGCTGAAAATTAATTGGCACCTGTCACTCTCCCTTTCGTCTCGACAGGGAATATATGATGTGCTCTCGCGGTCTCAATAACAACGAAGAGACGAACATTCTATTATTATTAGTGAGTTTTTGTTTGTTTCTTTTTCGTATTGGTTACAAATGCCAGTGTAATTTTGTCATTCATGTTAAGCCCTTGGTAAGAGCGTCTCTCCAAGAGTGCACCTAGTAAATTTATTTAATCTCCTGCTTTCTATTAGTGAATTATTGGCGGCCGGAAAATTACCGGTCCTTGAACTAGTTTGCCGTTCGAACTCTCTCCCTCTGTGTAATTACAAAGTAGTATCACTTGCTTTAAACTATATATAGCCAAGCCATGGGTCTAAATTGACACTCTATTCGTTTGGCAGGATTGGACTGAAAAATCTATTGATTTTGACTAATTCTGGACTGATTCAATAGTGTTCTGTGAAGGAAATAATCTGCAGAGGCTGGGCTGATAGGCCAAGTAAACAAAGCGATATCACTTGCTTTAAACAAACTGATGAATGTTCATTTAGTCCGCTGTCAACAACATCTCTTGCTCCATTAGGCTAACGCTAAGAGAAGCATCATCGAGTCCACCGTGCCCGGGCAGACCACGTCGGCGCATGCACAATCAGGAAGCCAAGCAATGTGTTCCTGAATATTCTAGTTGAATTCCGATCCTGTGGCCCGGCTTCGGGGCTACGGTTCAATTTCTGATCAGTTCTGACAAGCGATTCTATATATCATGGTGTGGTTGAAACGAGAACAAGCTCAAGCACAGAGATCATTTAGCCACTACAGCATACCATCAAACACTGTAGCTCCAATTTTAGACAAATGGAACAATGATTGGAGGAAGGTGCTGCTGCTGGACCTGGTGGTGGTACACTGCTACTGGTGGCAGCAGGCCAGGCCAGGCCATGCCAGCCAACAACGCAATAGGATCGCCTCAGGGGCTAGGCGTTTGATGCTTGGGTGACTGAACAAGTCAAGTCAAGCTACCATGACGTACATTTGGAGGAAGCTAGAGGTGGATTATGGACACTGTTGTTTCCCCTAAATTGGACAAAAAAAAAAAAAAAGATGCGGGAGCGACGCTCGACCTCGCATAGAAGGTGAGCAAGGGTTACCACTACTTACCACTGGACCGCTAGGCCCGTTGCTGTAAACTTTGGGAATATACGTATTGTAATTTTCACGTGGATCCACATGTGCGCTCGCCAAAAGCCCAAAACTATTGCCCTCACGCGCGCTTTCTGCCGTGCGATGGTTTTCGGCGAGTCGAGTTGGCGTCGCGCCTCGTGCGAAATCCCCGCCACCACGATCTCTCTCGATCGACCAAGTCGGCCCATCCACGCCGTGACGTACGCTGGCTAGCCGTTGCCCCCCCCCGGCCACAGCCCATCCAAACCACAACGACCAAGTCGGTTCCCCGATCGACTCGAGCTCGACTACCTTCCTTGTTCCTCCCTCCCTGCCTGCCTGCCTAGCCCCAGCTGATTTCGAATCGAATCGTGCCGCAGCGCGGATACACACTACGACCGGATGATGCACGGCACTAGCCATACGGTTTCCCTATATCGAGCGATCAACGCATTTATAACTACGTTACTACGGAGTACGTAGTACTAAACCTAAACTAACCCTAGCTAGATTATTGGCATGGTTGCGCTGTGGCAACTGATGATCGACCAACAGCCGGCCGGCCGGGACAATGTCACACCCGGCCCATTTCGGCCCAGCAGTGGCCTGTTAGCAGGGTGTGCGCGAGTTTAGTACCACCTTGCTAGTTGAGCAAGGGTGGAGCCAACTTATAAGCCTTTGCCCCCTAGCCATAGCACCTTCGGGTTAACCCTTTTACACGAAGCGAGGACGAAAGTGTAAGCAGGGTGTTATGTGTACGCGTGCCCGCCCCTCGGAAGGGCTGGGCGGTGCGGCTTTGGAGGGCGGGGTGTTACAAATGGTATCAGAGCCGACCCTCGCGGTTGCGCGTACGGGTCAGTGTGTGGGCATAGGGCGCATGGCGCGTGTGGGCCCGGATGGGACACATATGGCGCCGGCACTGGACGTACGGGCGTGCGCCAAGAGGGGGCACGGTCTGGGACGTTTGCCCGTGAGGGTGAGTTGACGCCGACGAGGACGTCGGGTTCTTTGAGGGAGGGTGTATGTCACACCCGGCCCATTTGTTTCGGCCCAGTAGTGGCCTGTTAGCGCGGTGTGCGCGAGTTTAGTATCACCTTGCTAGTTGAGCAAGGGTGGAGCCAACTTATAAGCCTTTGCCCCCCAGCCATAGCACCTTCGGGTTAACCCTTTTACACGAAGCGAGGACGAAAGTGTAAGCAGGGTGTTATGTGTACGCGTGCCCGCCCCTCGGAAGGGCTGGGCGGGGTGTTACAGACAAGTCAACCACACGCCGAGGTTGCTCGTGTCCAGGATGTGTACGTTGCAGTAGCATGCAGTGCTGCAGCAACGCATCAGAAAAAGCCCAAACCATTGCGCCGGGTAAACCCACCGGATCGGAGCCGAGCCAGCTAGCGACCCCGGCCTCTCCCCCAACACGCACCCACACCATCACATGTGACTCTTCTCTATATAACTTCCCCAACTCCGGCAGCCTTCCCCTTCCTTGCCGCCTCGCCTCGATCTGTTGTTTCTTCCCCAACTCCGGCAGCCTTCCCCTTCCTTGCTGCCTCGCCTCTGTTGTTTCTTCCCCAACTCCGGCAAACAACACCGTACCGGCCCGCCCCCCCCCCCCTTCCTCGCTTAGTCCGGCGGCCATGAGTACGATCAAAGAGGCTGTAGCGGAGCTCTACCTTTTGGGTATGCTCCAAGGAGCCATTTTTTGTTTTGGTTTTGGCCTCGTGGCCCCAGCCCAGTCCGCCTACGGGCCGACACCGGAGTGCGTCGCTCCCTTCGCACTCTACGGTTTGATCAGGGTTCTTGACTTCTACTTGAGCTTAGGGATCGTCGCCGCCACGTGCCTCGCCAGGCATGTCAGGTACCAACTCAACGCGGGCAACGGCATGGCCGGCGTCGCCGCGAGCAAGAGGCGCCGCCTCCGCCTCTTGATGTTGGCCGCCCTTGTCTTCTCCATGGCAAGCATGGGGATCGCACTCGCCATCACCGAAGATGGGCGTGGAGCACCAATGGTTCGAACCGAACCATTCCAGCTGATCCACGCAGGTGACGAGGAGCAGCGGATCGATCCATTTGCTAATACTGCCGTGATCCATATGGCCCATTGGATCGCAAGGGTCGAACCTAACGTACGGTGTAGAGGTTGTTTCGCTGTGTATGTCGTACGCTGCAAGTGCAAAGGCCGTTCCGTTGTGTACGTGCACAGTCCCCTGGTTTCCTACGTGCTGAAATACTTTGCTTTTGTTTTCCATGCAAATAAACATAAAACTCATGTCCACGGTCCACTAATATAATATGCTCTGAATGTTCCTCTAAAAATACTTGTGTGCAGTGCATACATATATATTCCCACTGAGATCCATCTCCAGTATTTTCATCAAGAGTATAAATTACGAATGAAGATGACTGCACAACAGGTCAACAGCTCCTATTCATTGCATTAAGTCACTAACACACTAACACCATGTGCTTCCATAGGTGATATCTGGAACTGGAGACATAGTAACACACTAACAGCACCTAAAACGTGATGCGCTAAAAAATGATCTCTATTATAAAACAACACTGGATGCTTAGACTTGCTTTGACTGAAAATGTTGTGCCTTCCTCAACTATCTAGTTTGCATATTAAAAAGAAAGAATGTTAACCATTTAGAAATTGTTTGAGATTGCCAATCAAAACTCTTGTCTCTCTAATTAAGCATGGTAAAGCAAAGAAGGTACATTGTCAGAGATGTGACCAGCTATCCCTAGATATTCAAACAAGCAGCATACTTAAGTGAATATATTAGAATGGCCTGCAGGTTTAGGCACTCAGTCACTCAAGTTCAAACCTCAACATGCAGTCACAACTCACAAGTGCATATTTGAAATGCACAATCGGAACATTATGCTACATCGTCTAAAGTCTGAAGTGCAGTGCAAGAATTAGACAAGCAATAAGCAGTATTGTAGTAACTGCATATCTGCTGAGTTTTAATTTGATATTGGGTCTGAAATAAAAAATATAAAAAAAATAGGTTGGGGCTTCCCTTGCCGACTTCGGTTAAAAATATAAATAAGTAAGTTCAACTACAATCCATTTAGATTTTAGAAGTAAATTGTATGCCAGTTGGATACCCGGCAGCAAATAAAAATCCTTCAGTTAGAAATTGCATCTCATCAGAACATAGTTGTAACTGGGGCTCTCACATCAGAATATCAAATTGGCTAATATAACTGAAGATGATTCAAACCTGTATTCTAAAACATTTCATGAAAGAAATCGACTAACAGAGAGCTAAGATGTAACAGTCCTGTATACTAAATCACATGAACAACATAATGTTTACTTCATGAGAAACATCAGTCCTGTATATTGCATCAGTACAAAATGATGGTGCTATATGGGTTTAGGACAGCAACAAGACTGCATTAAGATTCATAAGAAACATCTGTAGACCATAATGTTTAAGAACATTTTACATCTCTATCCTGAATCATTCATAATGATTATTGGTTACAGAACAATTGATGTATCCTTCAAAATATGCACATAAATATTGTCAAGGTTGTCTAATTATACTGTAATCTCTATTTTGTAATTTGCGGAAGATCGGTGCATAAAAGATATGATCCGGACACCTAAACTCAAATGCCATTCTACAAATAATTGTGCTACAGAACTTGAACAGACTACCTGACAGGATTGTTCAGAACCCGAATACCTACCAACAAGCTCAGTAAACAAAGGTAAAAAAAAAACAAATATCTGAATGCTGACCAACAAAATTAATTGAAAGAAAAAAGAAATCGATTACTTGAGAGAGGTGCTCTAGATTGAAAATCGACTTGGAATAGGCAATCAAAGCATCGAATTAAAAGGATAAGTAGGCACAAGCAGCAGACTGGATCACCAGTGGCGTTGCATGAAAGAAATCAAGACCGACCTTGGGATGGCGTCACTGGGCAATGCGTTGGGGGTGGGGCAGCTGAAGGAGTGGAAGGGCTCGACGAGAAAGCGGAGCACGGCGGGGACGTGGAAGGCGTTGGCGGCAAGAGCGTCGCGGGGAGCTGTTGTATGAGTCCGAAGGCGCGGTCGCCTGCTTGTCCGGTTGGGGAGAAGTTGGGGAGGCACTGGCGGAGGAAGAAGGCCGGCGTCTCCGTTGGCGGCGCCGCAGCTCGGAAGGGGTGGATCGAACCTCTGAACCCTAAGGTTCGAGTAATTCCGATCCACTGACCCAGACCGAAGATATGGTTCATAGATGGGGCCCATTAGGATCGTTTTTTGGGCCGGTTCAACGAACCAAACGGGCCGAACCGCACCACGCCGGCGTCCAGCACGCGAAGACTGCATCACGAGCAACCTCGTCCAGGTCAAGTCCACAGTCTTCGCGTGCTGGACGCCGGCGGCGCGCGTCAGCTGTTTCGCGTCTCTCGGCGTCGTGTCCATGCTCTGCGTGTACATCTACGCCGATTTGATCAAGGTGGCCCTGCTGGAAAACTAGTCTCCATCGGATCAGGATAGATCTAGCTGCTTCATTCTCCTTGCATTGTTCTCCTTACTGCATTTCTCTGTATGGTGGTGTTGTTTATTTGTCATCTGTCATGCATGTCCTCTGCTAGCTCTTTCTTCTCACTATTGTGAGTTGTAACCCCGCCCCTTAATTAACTGCTGTATGGTTGATGTGTACTGGAGTTAACTCTGTTGTGAATTATATTCCTAGTACGTTGTCGTTGGCTCCAAGGGAATGAATGGATATGTTGCACATGATCAGCAGAACTTCCTGCGTTCATAATACAATTAGGGCCTGTTTGCAAGTCTTGTCATTTTTGTCACTTGTAAATAGCTTCCGGTTGTATTTTCATGTGCACAAGGAAAACCCTTGTAAACATTTACTCTGGAAATTTTTGTTTGGGTACTACTAAGCTCTGGAAAAAGGAACGCCGCTGCCTCAATCACTGCTTCCCAAAAAACTCAAACGCATTGGCAACACTGCTGCTCAAAATGAGCTCTCCGCCAATAGCTCCAGATCCCCCCCGCCTGCATCACATCTCGGCTGCCGGAAGCAAGCATCCTGCAGCTTGATCTCATTGCAGTCATGGACGGAGGCCCTGGTGACGCGAATTGACGCTGAGGTTGTGTCGTGCTCTCTTGTTCTGCTACTAGTTCAGAGTTCCCAATCAGAGAAGAACAATGGTTGAATCGGGCTAGTAACAAACGAGCAGATTAACTACATAGATGAACCACAGCAAGCAATCCGCAATACTTCTCTGATTAGCTTTCTTTTGTGCCAATTTCATCCCCAGTCCATCTACGATTCCAAAATCTTTCCCTTTTCTTTAGCAGCCTGCTGCCAGTACTGTTTTGGTGGCAACTGACAAGGACAAAAAGGATGTATGTTTTAACTTTTTTGCATTTTTACAGTAACATCTAACACGAAATGGTAATCCGTTTCTATTCCTTGTATTGTTTCCAACACCCCGACCTCATTCTGTTTTTTACTTTGCTAATAAAGCAGAGACTTGATTCTGATGCAAAATTGCATCTCAGTGTATTGGAAATTGACATTCTCAGTGTCCTGTATGTTGCTGGTAGCTTCGTTCTAGGCGCCTTCTTTGAGATGGTTAAACTTAACAAATTTTACCTTTGGATGCTCAACACTTTAGTTTGAGTTAAATGTGTCATTAGTACACAAACTTGCCGAGAGGGAGCATTTAGATACATCATCTCTCAAATTGCTCATTTAAAAATGATAACTTGGCGAGTGGGTGCGGATAGGTTACCAGGATGACACGTGGGCAGAAGAAGTGCCACGTAGGCAGCTTACGTGTACAACAACCCGTTGGCTGCACCGTTGCAAATTGCTCATCATTAGTTCGTTTGCTCCTTTTTTAACTGGAGTTACATGCACATGTGCCCACGTAGACAGCTTGTGTTGATGGGAATCAGTTTTAATTATTGAAGTTACGTGCACATGTGCCCACGTAGGCAGCTTGAGTTGATGGGAAGAATCGGGTTTTGACGGAGAAAAGAAGAATTTTCTCTCACCTTGAGAACCACCAAAACTTAGGGCTATATATCTCTTCTCTTGCTATTCCCCTCCATTGATTTGGATGGCACGTACAGCGGCCCGCCAGCCCCTTCTTTTTGTAGTAGCAATACGAACAAACCAACAGGAGCAAGTGCAGCACAAGTGAGGGAGCGGTGCCAGTAGCAGCCAATGCAAGATGAGGGGCAGTAAATAAGCAGCAATTGGTAGAGGATATGGGGCAGCACCAGGGGCCATGGCCCAACCATTAGCAACACCAGCACGGCAGCGCTGAGAGCACGGCCAACGAAGAGACAAACATTCTCATCCATGTCAAGCCAGAGCGTCTCTCCAAGAGTCCACCTAAATTTAATCTCCTAGTACTTTCTAGTGAATTATTGCCGGCCGCAAAATTAATCACCAGTTCCTAAGCTAGTTAATTTGCCGCTCAAACTCTCTCCATCTGTTTATAATTACAAAAAGTAGTACAGTAGTAAATCAAGCCATTAATCAAAATCAAGATTATATATATCACTAGCTTGCTTTAATCTTTCAACATGCCGATGGACGTTCAGTTAGTCCCTAAGAATGAGACTTGCGTACTTTTGAAGAAGAGTCAACTGAATCTTCCTACAAATAACACAGGCACAAACGCGCATGGTTTTATTTGGTGCCTACTGGCAAGCTGGTGCTGGTCCGAGAGCGAGAGAGAGAGGAGAGGATAGATGGTGGTGTTTGTTGTCTCGTGACTCGTGAGCCCTGCCCCGCGATCCAAGAAATGGCCGGGCAGGAGAGGTTATTAGCTAATCATATACCGCGATCCAAGAAATGCCCAGCGTGCACACACAAGCTAAGCAGCACCTCTCGACGGTCGACGCGACCATGTACATACCGTACACGTGTCGCGCGGGCACGTACACGGTCCGGTCGCGGTGCCCAAACAGACGAACAGCGCGCTCGATCGCCCGGTGCGTGCCACCACTGCCACGCACGGCTACGGTGGCCTGGAAAAAGACGCAGATGCTTGGGCGCCAACGACAGACATCATGGTGCAGTGGAGCTAGGCTAGCCGTCGGGCTCTGGCGTACGCGAAGTGGCCTCTCTTCCGGGACGTACTGATTTTGCTGCTGCAGAGCAGCAACAATTTCGGCCTGCAGGGGCAACGGAAAAAGAGATGTGGTGGAGAGAGAGACTACTGTAATCCATCACTATTGGCGTAATTATATGTTTATCTAGTGCCTTAATAGTAAATATGCATACCAATTAATGTTTACACGAAATCAAAGGTTCTTTTTGGACCTCTGCTGCCGTGTGGTATTACACGTGTTCAGATTAAGACGTACTCCGTACTCGCCCCACCAGCATGGCCCCATGCCCTGCCGGTAGCTTAGCTAGCAGCTGGTCTGGACTTGCTGCGTGCTATGGCTAGGTAGCCCTACCCCATTTGCCTGCAAGCTGCGCGCTATGATCACGCACGCGGTCGTCGCAGGCGCAGCTGCCATATCCGCGATCCTATCTGCCTCGACCGCTACCTGCAACGGAATCGACCTGGCGGAGCAGAGGACGATGGCTTAAGGAATCTCTAATGAGACCGGAGGAGAGGACTTTTGCGTCCACATGCCCTTTTGGCTGGTACTGTATATGGTATGCGCCCGGCACAGCTGCCGAGAGCATGCATGCAGGTGATAGTGCTCCAGGCCTAGCTAGATGGCTAGATGGAGCAAGCTACCTCATCATCACCAGCAACTCAGCGAGATCGAGGTAGCCACTGCGACCGATCTGCATGTGCAATTCCGATCCGGGCTGGGGGGTTGGGCCCATGCCGATCATGCCTTGCAACATTGCCAAGTTCAAGTTGAGACCGTTTCGCTTCTTCTGTAATCCCATGTGGTGAGTAGATATATTTATGTACTGCTGTACGCCACTTATAAACGTGTAGCCACTTACTTTATTCTTTATTTCTTCTGACTAAACTAGCTGCAGATAGATAGACTACACCCTGCATCATCAAATGAAAACATGCATGGAAGAGACCTAATGAACTTAATTAGAACGACATGGTGGTTATTAGCTAGCAAACACGTACGTGATTTGTTTTTGTGTACTTGTACTTTGGATTTTTGACTGCTTTAACTACCACTGCGAGTCACACAGCTAGGTCGACACAACACATTTACAATGCGCGCGTTAATTTGGCGCGAGCGAGAGTTTAGTTTGCGATTATTCTCGTTTGGATGGAGAAAAATTTAAAGTACAAGGCATGGGGCTAGCTGTTGGTACGTGTCTATGTGATCGGCGCGCGGTAGCTTCTGCGCGTTCCATCCATCACTTTCTACAACAGGGAGGAGGAGGCACGCGTGCTCGACGAGCAGGACTGGGAAATTAAAACCTCGCTCGCTCGCTTAGAGAAGTTAATAAAATTACAAGCTAGCTATACTAGGCACAGCAGCGGTTGGTTCGATCAGATGAATTGAAGACGCCACGCCATGCCCTGCCGGAAGCAGCAGGCTAGCCCGCTCATCACCCGCGATCCAGTTACTATGGTCGTGTTTAGTTTGCGAAAAAGGTGAAGTTTTTTTGGATTGGTTGCGTGCACAGACACCCCGTATATATATAAGTATGCTCATGTGATGCCCCGGCCTTGGCCCTTGCATTATTGGCTCATCTGGCTGGATGGCGCGGCGTGCCCAGCCCGGCCGTCTCGATCGGTGGTGTCCTTGCATGCATTCATTCTGCTTAACTAAGTTCTTCATTTTGGGATGATTACCTAACTCTTTCCTTAGAGGATGGTGAAGATCTGGTGGTAAATTTTTCTGAACAAGAAGTGAAACAAGCCTTTGATGAAATGAAATCAGATTCTTCTCCAGGGCCAAATGGATTTGGTCCTTTATTCTTTAAAACCTTTTGGTCTCTACTCAAGGAGGACTACATGTCGATGTTTGAAGATTTCTACCATGGAAGGTTAGACATTAAGAGGTTAAACTATGGAGTTATAACCCTAATTCCAAAAACTTTGGAGGCTGTTAATATTAGACAATATAGGCCGATTTGCTTGTTGAATGTTGATTTCAAGGGTTTTACAAAAGTGCTGAATAACAGATTATCTCCAAAGGCAGGAAATATTATTGGTGACAAACAAACAGGGTTTATTAAAGGGAGAACTATTTTAGAGGGAGTTGTCATTCTACATGAGGTAGTTCATGAGTTAGTTAAATCTAAGAAGAAAGGTTTGCTTTTGAAAATAAACTTTGAGAAAGCCAATGAAAAGGTTCGATGGAGTTTTTTGGCTGAAGTAATGAAAGGCAAATGCTTTCCTGAACAATGGATTAAGTGGATTATGCAGACTTTACAAGGAGGTAAAGTGTGCATCAACATTAATGGAGAAAGAGGGGAAAATTTTAGAACTTATCAAGGGTTGAGACAAGGAGATCCCTTATCTCCTTTACTGTTCAGTTTGGTGGCAGATGCTCTGAGTGGCCTTTTGGACAAGGCAGTTCGTAAAGGACATATCACTTGGGTAGTTAGTCATTTGGGCCGCGTTTAGATGTTTCGTGAAAAAAATTTACAGCATGTCGGGCACACATTTGAAGTATTAAATATAGACTAATTACAAAACTAATTACAGATTATGTCAGTTCATCGCAAGACGAACCTAATGAGTCTAATTAATCCGTCATTAGCACATGTTTACTGTAGCAATTTATTGTCTAATCACGACCTAACTAGTCTCATTAGATTCGTCTCGCGAAGTACACTCCATCCATATAATAGGTTATTTTTTTCGACTACATTTAATATGCCATGCATATGAGGGAACATACTCGAAAAAAATTTCGCGAAACATCTAAACAGGGCATTGATTCAAGGGGGAATTTCCCATATTCAATATTCAATATGCAGATGATACAGTGATAATGATTGATGGTTCTGAGAAGTCTGTCAGGAACCTGAAATTAATTTTATACTGCTTTGAATGGCTATCAGGTCTTAAGATAAATTTCCACAAGAGTGATGTTTATGGTTTTGGAATGGAGCAGAAAGAAATAGTTCGATTAGCAAATATGTTGAACTGTAAGCTGGGTGAGTGGCCAATCAAATATCTGGGGTTACCCATTGGAACCACTAAACTGGGAATTTCTGCTTTTAAAGGAATTAAACAGAAGATGGCAAGGAGGCTGGAACGTTGGAAAGGAAAACATCTATCTTCAGGGGGGAAGTTAGTGTTGACTAATTCTTGTCTTACTAGTTTGCCAATATATACAATAATGGGTTTCTATCTCTTGCCAAGGGGCTCACATGGGGAAATGGATTCTGTCCGAAGCAATTTCTTTTGGCAAGGTGCTAATAAGGATTTTAAATATCATATGGCTAGATGGGAATCTTTAAGCAGACCAAATGATCAAGGGGGTATTGGTATTATTAATACTAAAATTATGAATCATTGTTTGCTTGTCAAGTGGATTTGGAAAATTATGAAAGGGTCAAATGAGACTTGGTACAAACTGTTAGAAGCCAAATATATGGAAAATGGCAATTTTTTTACATCCAAGAGTAAAGGCTCATCACAATGGAAGCATAAAGTGTTCCTTTAGAAGTGAAGCGTTTGTTCAAATGGGGGGGGGGGTATTCATTCAGTGAAAGATGGTTTTAAGACCTTCTTCTGGGAGGACATTTGGTTGGAAAGGGTTCCTTTAAAAGTATGTTTTCCAAATTTATACAATCTATGCCAGGATCCAAAAGCTTTGGTAGTTGATTATTATGATGATGGAAATTGGCATATTGATTTCAAGAGATCTCTGACGGCTAGTGATTTGGAAGAATTGGACAATCTGCTACTTCTTTTACAGCCAGTCAATTTGGATTTTTCAGATTCTGATGATGTGGAGTGGGCTTTAGAAAGTTCTAAATCTTTTACCACGAAGTCTTTATACAGATTCATTACACACAGGGGAGTGATTGTGGGGGCAAATGCAAACATCTGGAAAGTTAAAGTGCCTTTAAAAATTAGGATTTTCCTATGGCAATTCTCTCATAATAAACTTCAGTCAGCTCTGACCTTAAGTAGAAGGGGTTGGAAGGGTTCCATAAATTGTTCCCTTTGTAGTCGAGTTGAATCGACTAATCATATCTTTTTCTCATGTTCAATAGCTCGGTTTGCTTGGACTGTCTTGAAAGATATGTTTCATTTGGACTCTATTCCTAAATCCTGGGGAGATTTGCAAGGGGGCTGGCTCCCTAGTAATTTAAATATCCCTCATCGATTGGGATGGTTTCTTTTTTCTGGTTTTGCCTGGGCTTTATGGTGTAATCGAAATAAAATGGCGATTGAGAAGAAGTATCCTAATTCTCCGATAGATGGTATATATGTTGGCTTCTCATTTGTGCAGAAATGGTCGGGTTTGCTTAAGCCTGCTGACCAAGGGAAGATAGAGCCAATCTTCAACCTGATAAGTCGGTGGATGAAGAACTACTCTCCAAGCAGGAATTCAGCTTCTTACATAGAGGATCTTTAATTTTCAGTTGGCCGGGATCTAGTTCTAGCTTTAGCCCTTTTGATGCATGCTGTTTCGTTTAATGCTTTCTAGTGCTTCTTTTGTAAACTGATGTTCCCAGTATGTTTCAAACTTAATTGCTTTCAATAAAAGCAGAGGTTTCTCTTTCAAAAAAAAAAAAACTTGGACGCGCATACGATACGAGAGTCAGACGTACGCCGCGTCGTGCCATTTGCATCATCATATCGTGTTGCGTCTCCTCCCTGAGCTAGCCGTCCACCGGCTCCGATCCTCTTCATGTGTGTGTAGTACGTACGTGTAGCTCGCTCCATCCATCGATCATCATCACAGAATCGAAATCCTCCGCAGCAGCTAGGCAGAGCAAGCAGTGGCAGTGCCCATCAGAAAAGCCAACCGGGTCATGAACCCTCCCGCCGGCCGGAGCCGAGCCACATGTGATCGACATGCCACATCATCTCTTCTTCTCTATATAAACGACGAATGCTTTCTTCCCCAGCTCCAGCAGAGCTTCCCCTCCTCGCTTGCTTCTCCAGCTCCTTCTGCCCCTTCCTCGCTTGGCTCGCCTCGCCTCGCCCCGCCCCTGCCTCTTCCCACTCTAGCTTGCTCCGGCGGTGAGCCATGAGTGCCATGAAAGAAGGCATAGTTGAGCTCTACAAAATAGCGGGCTAAGACATTTAGCGGTAGACCTCCAAAAACAGCTAATAGCGGGCTAAATGGAGCTATAGCGTCAAATAGCGGCTAAATTGCACGTAAAAGCAAATAGCGGCACCTCTTTAAAATCAACTATAGCGGGAGATAGCGGAGCTATAGCCGGCTATTTTGTACTATGGCTCTACCACTTCGGTGCGATCCAGGCCGCGATCTTCTGCTTCGGCTTCGGGCTCGTCCCCCGGCCCAGACCTCTTATGGTCCACCGCCAGCTTGCGCAGCACCGTACAACATTCACCGCCGCCAATGGCATGGCGGCAGGGACGGAGGCAGCGGTGGGGAAAGGGGGGCTGAAGCCCCCCCCCCCCCCCCCACCCCCCACCACAGCTGCGGTGTCAAAGGAAGCCCTTTGTAATTTTCTGTCCAATTTCAACCAAAATGTGTACACTCGGAGGGGCCAAAGTTTATTTCCTGTCCAATTTGAACCAAAATGTGTGCATTAGGAGGGGGCTAAAGTTTATTAGTCCAACAATCCAACAAAATAGAAGCCTAAACTCCAACTGGTGCTTTTGTTCAGCCCCTCCTAAATTTTTTTCTGGCTTCGTCCCTGCATGGCGGGAATCGTGGCGGCGAGCAAGAGGCGCCGCCTCTGCCTCCTCATGCTGGGGGCGGTGGTCTTTTCGGCGGCGAGCACAGCCATCGCCCTCACCGTCGCCTACGTTGCACCGATACGTGGGCATGGTGCCGTATCCACGTTTGGATACGCGGGGACACGGCGACACGCATGATACGGCAGGGATACGCGTGTCCATACGTATCTCATTTTTCCCGTCGAAAAAAATGAAAAAAATACCCTTGATACGTCTAAGATACGTCCGTTGCCTATAAATACTAAGGTACAGGACGTACCCTAAGCTTTTCGCATTCGCATCTGCCGTCCGCCGTCGGCGGCGGCGTGGCTCCTCTCGGTTCGTCGGCCTCCGCAAGCCTCTGGCCTCCGCTTGACGCCGTCCGCCGGTAATTATCTTGCATGTTGGACGCGTTCATCTTTGTAGCCGTCCGCCAGCAGTCAATCCAACGAACATGCCCCAAGCTAGACAAGGAATCGAGTTGGTCGTGCTGTACATGTCTATTCCAGCGTAATGCACATATCTAAGTTCATGCTGTGTGAATCGCAGAGACGAATGCAGAGGCCTGAAGGATATCTCACAGCAGCACTGTTAGGCGTTAGCTCTTGATGTAGCCCTATGTTGCACCGACGCTTCATCTTTGTAGTTGTGGACTTGTGGTGATTACCTACTAGTTACATATTAGTGATTTACCAACAAGTGTAGTTTAGAAGGAGAAGAATAAGACATTTAGTTTATCATATGCTACTAGTTTTACTTTCACTATCAACTATTTATTATATTTATCTATTCTATGACTATGAAATTTTTGGTTTGCCGTATCCCCGTATTGCTGTTTTTTGAAAATATCGTATCGCTGTATCTCCGTATCCGTATCTCCGTGTCCGTATCCCCGTACTGTGCAACATAGACCGTCGCAGCGAACCTCGTGCAGGTGAAGTCCACGCTCTTTGCGTGCTGGACGACAGCGGAGCGAGTCTTGGCCTTCGTGTCTCTCGGGCTCGCCGCCGTCGTGTGCAGCCTCATCTACGCCGACCTGGCCAGAGTTGCCCTTGTTGAGGAGTAGGCGGCTGGGCGGAGCAGTGGAGATGGAGCCTTTCTCGTTGCATCATCCTTCTCCTCCATTGCTGATTTGTGTACTGTCATGTCTTCTCCACCTGTATGGCTGTATGTGATCATCATCTATCGTCTGAGTCATTCGTGTAGAGAGAGAGAGAGAGAGAGATCATCTATCGTCTGATGTGTACTGTCATGTCATGTCTGAGTAGTTCGCGTTCTTGTTTATGTGATCATCATCTATCGTCTGAGTAGTTTGCGTTCTTGTCATGTCTGAGTAGTTTGCGTTCTTGTTCTTGTGACCTCTTTCTGTATCTGTATGATGTACTGTGTCCTTGCTGATTTTCTTAGTTGTTGGAGTAATTTAAATCTCTTGTGCCTTGCTGCACTACCGGAAAGTACTACTGGAATGATTGAATTACTACTGGAATGCCAATCTATACCTGAAAGTTAGCGTCCAACTATGATGAGCCTATCTATCACCCTTCCTGAAAGCGTTACTAAGAATCACACCTTTGTCAGTGCTCTGACAATTGAACGTCAACACATTTCCTTCCGGCCGGAGCTTTTAGCATAATGGTGCCCAACAAATCTGTGAGAGAAAGAAAAGGGCATAAATACGTCCCCGTTTATTTAAAGATTAAAAAAGATGACAAAAGAAAGCGCTGAAAGCTCAAATATGCTACACCAACAATGGGTGTGTGCCAAGGCCCCGAGGTCCTTTGAGTGAAGTGTTTTATTTCCGTGTCAGCGATGATCACTTTTCCACATGCTGTAACTTTTTTTGCATGTACCCCGGCCCCTGAGTTTATTCTTAGCTAATTTAGACAGTTACATGCAAGGAAATTTATCTGAAAAGTTTAGAAATACATACGATGATGGGTCACAATAATTCACAGAAACAATGCAAGTGTTGAGATGGCAACGGGAGGCTAGCGGTTAACTTCGTGCCAAGGAATTGAATCGATCGGAATTCTTGACATGGACTGCTGTGAGCTGTCTAGTACTACAAGTAACAAGTCAACGGGTGGAACACTGGTTGCATGCCTACTGTCCGGTACTACCACTGGCCCCACCTGCCAGTGGAAAAGCAAAACCGTCACATGAAGACCGGTGGCAAGTGATTGCTGAGACTCGAGTACTCGACCAGATGCGCTCTCTGGTGAAAATTCCCTGAATCTTACTGTAGGCTTTTGAGCTTGTGGATTGATGGTTGGTTGCAGCTTCCAGGTTGCTCCACGGGCCATTCAATGGGCCCGTTCGAGTCTGACCCAGACCGGCCGGTTAGTCTATGACCTGCAGCCTGCAGGAGGGAGGAATTTTTTTCTCCAGCTGTAATGTAGGTGTTGCGTCGTGCGCCTAGATGTTTCAGCTAGTAGCAGTCATCTCGTAACTGCAAGTGCGTTAGTGTAATTCCATAATTCTGGCAACTGTGGAGTGGGGTAGTGATTTTCTGGAATATTTCAATTCTCACTATACGTAAAATCTAGACGTATCGCGAGACCCCTTTCTGCTACCTCTAGTCGGCGCACTTCTTCCTCCGCTCGTCGGGCGCCGAGGTGCGGGTGCGCTGCCGCCGCCAGAGGAGACACGACCAGGAGGGTTACGGTTAAGGTTCCGGGTGAGGGTGTGGGTGTGGTGTGTGGGAGGGGGGGGAGGGGGGGGGTGGACGGCGACAGACGGTGGCGAGGGCGCCGCTGGCCGCGGAAGGTGTGGTGGAGGCCAGCGGCATTTAGGGTTTTGGGTTGCTGGGGGTTCCATGTCCCACTGGACTTAGAGGGGAGGTTTGGGGGCGGGGGTTGACGGTTGGTGGTGGCGGTGCGGCTGGCAGTGGAGGGCGTGGAAGCACAGCCGGCCAGGCAGGGCTGGATGGTCGGTGGGCGGTCTCGGCAGCGGGGTATCGGGTGGACGAGCTCGGGGATGCGGTCGGCGGCGGATTAGGGTTGGCCGCGGCGGTGGGCGACCGTGGAGGCGCCAAAGCGGGGCTGAGGTGGTGGGCGGGGGAGATGACCTCGACGGGTTAGCATCGGTGGGCGGCGACGGAGGCGGCCCCTGGCCGCCGGAGCCGGGGGTGGCAAGGGCCATGGGAGAGAGGAGATCGACGGTTAGGGTGCGGCGGCAGCGGAGCCGAGGGAGGAGGAGGCGCGTGGGGAGAAGGAGCCGGCGGTGTTAGAGGAAGGAAGAAGGTGAGGTGTACAAAAATGGAAATAAGATTGCATATATATGCCGGCCTCCTATTGGATCGAAATACAAGTCAAACGAACTTTAGCCTAAGTAAAACGTTTTAGCTTTGATCATTACTAAAATTTGATGTAGACTCACAACATAAGATTGCAATTGCTGGATTCATTAGAAGAAACTTAACAATACATCTTTCTAAAAGTGCCATGGATACTGCGTTGGTGTCTGAACAAACATAAATTTTGGTAAGTGGAGAGTGCATCTGCACTTGCATTATAGTATTCGCTTTGACCAGGCTAGGGGTTCAGACAAGAAGATGGCCACTGGCAGTTGGCACTGCCACTTCTGATCCTGCCATATCATCACAACAGTGCACGCTACTACGCTAGCGCCTTGGAAGTCTGCAACCTGCGGACCAAGGCAGACATGGGTAAATAATTCGGACTCTTACGCTGCGTTGGGACGTTGGTCTACACCCTCTCTCTCTTCGTAGCCTCGCAGGTGTTGTGCGTTCACAAGATGGAGGGTGAGGGCGCTGCCGCCATGCATTATTGGCTGGAGGAAGGCTGGACTGTTTATCCCGGTAACGGACACCATCCCGCCCGGTATCAGCTGATCCCGATAAGCGCTCATGATCTGTCTGTTTATGATCATATTAGTAACTGATCTTTATCATGAAAACGCAGCGTCGTGCCCCACCCAAGCATATCGGAGCATATCAGTGCATCCTCCTACGAGCTGCCGAAAAATCCGTAGCTTTTATAGAGCCCTGGCTGGCCAGCGCATCGGAGCATATGCATATCACAGTCACACAGAGAGGAGCATGCCCTCCGCGCCCCCTCTGCTCTGCAATCTGCATCTGCTGGCAATTAGCACAAGTGTGGGTGTGGGTGGACGCTGGATGTCTTGAGCTGGCGCGCAAGGTGCGGTGGTGATCTCGGTGACGGCTGAGTGGAAGTGTTGCTCTCAAAGTAGTCTCAGATATCTGAGCCCTTGGCAGAGGAGTGTGAGGCGGTGGGAGAGGCGAGGCCCCCACGCAGAGTGGCCGGGGTCAGTGGTTTTCAATGGTGTTGTGATGAGAGTTTTCCGCTGAAGCAACGCTGGAGCTGGGAGATCGACGATCGGGTGTGTGCGGCTTGAGGGTGATAGTCCCATGGTGGAGGAGTTCAGGTAGCCGCTCGGGATTGCAGCGGGCTGCGGCTTATGACGCGGCACAGCGTCGGTGACGGCGGCGCAGTTTTCGACGGTTTGCTTAGAACCTCCCTCCCAGGTGGTGGTGGTGGTGTAGTGTCGTGTAGCGTGCGTTTGTTTGTGTGGTGGTGTACGCTTCGGCGCGTTATGTACTATTGCTTCTTCTTCTTATATGATGTGGCAGTGCTCCTGCCTTTAATTTAAAAAAAAAAGTGTGGGTGTGGGTGGTACTAGCTAGCTACCACTGTACTCAGCATGGGAATCACCCTCGGCTCTTTATTGCGCCCACTGCAAAACATGCCGTCCTCTACAACTCGAGTGGGAGGTACTAGCTTCTGTGCATGGAGGTTTGAAAACAACGTAGGCGTGGCGTAGGATGCTGCTGCCATAAGCCCATAATGCACCTACTGACCTACCTTCCTCCAAATGTCATGCTTGTTCAGCCAAGCAAAAGCACCCTATGCCGCTGCAGGCGCTTCCAGCAGCACCCTACTCCAAATACTACTGGCGCGTATCTGTTTGCCATCCTTCCTGCGGCGTCCGCCTCTTGCCGGCCAAATCGCCGGTCTCGTCGTCACAGATCCCGTTGGCGCGGCAGCCCACGTCGCGAGAGTTGCAGTGGATCGCCGGTGATCTATAACCTGGTGTCCTGATGAGTTACGGTTCTCTTCCTGGTGCTACACGGCAGCCTAATGTATTGTTCCTGCATCTGGTGGATCGGCTGCTGCACGTGCAGTTCTCTTCTTGGTGCTACACGGCAGCCCATCTTGATTGCATGGTTCTTACATTTTAACATGCTAGGTTTTTGTATTGTTCTTCAAGGCCCATGGATGACACATGTATGCCTCTCGGTCATGGTCGAGGTTCACACAACGCCGTGGCCGGCCGTGGACGAGGACGTGCTAGACGGGGCCGTGGACGAGCTGCTGCAGCTAATTCTGTGTCAAGGACGGGCTCTGTATATGTTCCGCTTGGGGAAGCTACAAACACGCCGTCCTCTACAGGACTGACACGGTCTATATCTAGCATGTTGACGTTGATGCATTGCCTAGGCACCGGAGCTCCTGCACTTCTCTAATTTTGTTTTGATTTTGTTTCAGGGGATCGACCGTGGACAACCCTAGCCCTCTCGGCGGTAGCAGTTCTAACCCACCCAGCATGGCGGTGGTGGGTCGTGTAAGAGGCGGTGGCCAGCAAACTGGCGCTACACGGCGCCGTGGGAGAGGTGGTGCAAAAAACACTACGGCAGCGGCGGCGGCTGAACGTGTACCGCTGAGAGATACTATGAACGTGACGACGTCTGGAGGAAGCATACGGTCAGCTGCAATATCTTCTTTCCTCAAGGTGCTGTTGTATGTGTGGTCTTAATGATTGTTAGAATGTGTGGCCATTTGTTTCGACTTCTTCGCATGAAATAATCCTCTTCAAATATATATGTTGTAGGGGACGAAAATGTTGATTCAAACGATCCGGTTGTGCGTAAGAGGAAGTATGCTAAAGAATGGTACGCTGCAATGTCCAATGAGCAGAGGGAACGTAAGAATGCAAGGCAGAGGGAGGCTTATGCTCGGACGAGATCGAATAGAACTGCAGAGGTCAGGGTTGTGCCTGAACAAAATCAGGGCGAAATTTTACATACTGGAGATTCGGCGTGTGTCGACCCACACATTACTCAGTGTGGAGATAATTTGCATGGTCACTCCAGTCATGCCGGTATGTTATTACTGCGTCTTCTTGTTTGATTGTTTCCAACCCTTTTCATCCAATTTTTTTATTGCTTGCATACTCCTTGTTGTCCTTTATACAGGTACCCTAGACAATGATGA
Source organism: Urochloa ruziziensis (assembly GCA_015476505.1). NCBI lineage: Eukaryota > Viridiplantae > Streptophyta > Magnoliopsida > Poales > Poaceae > Urochloa > Urochloa ruziziensis. The sequence continues at coordinate 28,709,498 of CM027126.1, read as the reverse complement.
TTTAGGGGCAGGGTTGGCTCTTTCGTAATAATTCTATATTTGACCTCTCTTTGCCTGGGAGGTACGTTGGGATTTTTCATCATCACTAATGTAATTCCCGAACGTTGAGTCGACTATTATTACCACAAAAAATTCTACCGAGGTTTGCAACATTGTTTGTTGTTAGGCCTCACCGAAAGATTGTGGAAGCTTTCTTATTGTGGCTTTTCGCTTAATGGACATTGTAGTGTGTGATTGAATTTACCTTATTGTGGTTTTTCGCTTCCAAAATTATTTCATTGAATTATGCTGTTCATGCTTTCCAGGCATTGAAAGCATGCTGGGAGATGCTGCTAGATGTGTTAGTTGTGTACCTGCTGCGGACTGCAGTACACCCCGTACTGGTGCGAAATATTAAACTTATTGTAGTTGTTCTCATCAGGAATTTAGTGTAAATGAAGAATGTTGTTCATGCTTTTCAGGCCTGGAAACGATGATGCGAAAGAGGACGGCGGAAAGGGAACGTTTTGCTAATATGTCCCCAATATCAAAACATGAGAAGGTGAGGAAGGTGATTGAGGCTCGACGTCGGAAAACCGCAGCAAATAATGACCCAATCCTTGGCAACGCCGTAAATGGGACAAACACCCAGTCAAATATTACAGAGGACTTGCACCGGCCGGTTACACGAAGTGCCTCAAAAGGTATTTCTTTATGGTTCCTAAAATTGTTGACCTTTAAGTTTGTTCGGTACAATAAACTTATGTTATTATATAAATGTTACTACGACCGGTGTCTTTACTGATTTTTTTGCAAAATTTCTGGCAGTTGTCAACACGACCATTGAGCCTGCTAATTGTACCAACACAGAGTGTGATCCGGAAGTTGATGCTACCGCCGTGGAAGGTAAGTTTGTTGGTGAAAAGTATTATGTTATAAAGAATCTTATTCAAAATATACTAAATTCACCATGCTGTTGCAGAGGAAGATTTGGAGTGCACAGAACCGGCTGAAGTTGTGGTTGCCCCCTATGAGGATGATGAGGCCAGAGTGTTCCATGAAAGAGGTACACACACCTATACCCATTCACCTTTATAATTGTAGACATGTAACCGAATGGAAAATTTAATTTTTAACCATATTCCTTTGGTGTGCAGTTGTGCAGTACAAAACTATGAGGGACCCTGACATCGCCATTCCGCCTACTGATCCCTACGAATACATCTATAAAGACCTGCCAAAAAACATCATGTTCTTTGCAAGGTGCCACCATGTGAGTGGTGTGGTGCCTTGAAGTTCCCGCGAGAAGGAGAGGCTTTTTGCTGCAGAAAGGGAAAGGTGAACATACACGTTCCAGATGTGCCTGGTGATCTGCGGCGTCTATTCACCAGCCAGGTTGATCGAGATGCAAAGTATTTTAGACAGAACATACGTTATTTCAACTTCCATTTCTCATTCACTAGCTTTGGTGCATCGGTTGACCAAACGGTCGCTACCGCAGCTGGTAATGTTTCAACCCTGTTGCTTATCTCGCTAAAAAATGTACACAACGGTACTATGTTGACGACCGCGTCTATTGTTGCAGGAACGGGCGTCTATTGTTTCAAGGTTCATGGTCAAATCTACCATAAGCTTGATCCATTAAAGCCAGGGAAAAAAGGGCCTCGACATATGCAACTGTACTTTTATGACACCGATCAAGCTATGACGCACCGAACAGTGAGATCTCCACATCTGGATGCCACCGTGATGCGTAGTGTTAGGGGTACCCAAGATAACAATCCATATGCGCATACCTTCCAGCAGATGGGGCACATCTCAAGTCTTGATGACTACGTAATTGAGTTGAACACTAGCATCTCTGTGGATCAGCGCAGGTACAATGCCCCTGCAATGGAACAGGTAGCTGCAATATGGGAGGATGGGACCGATGCTAAAAAGAAATTTACAAGGAGTATCTTGGTATATGGGAGATCGGGCGACCCACAGTACATCCAAGCATACCATGGATGTTATAACCCTCTTGCGTACCCACTCTTCTATTCTAAAGGAGAGACTGGTTGGGAGGACAAAAAAATTTTGTTAGAAGAGACGCCGCTAAAGCGCTTTCCGCGACAGAGAAGAACATATAAAAAGAAGAAAACAAGTGGTATGTATTTGAATTGAAATTCCTTCTTAGCAATATGCCAATGTAACTATTCTGTAACTAATCAATTGCATTTTCTATTTTTGGAAACAGCCTCTGTATCTGTTCAGGAGGCAACACAGAAAGCAAAGAGGAAAAAAATGGTTTTAGGCCCTGGGGATGAGACAATCATAGAAGGCCATGGCGAAAACGAAGAAGCTATTGAAGGTGAAGATGATGCATTGGGTGGGTACCACAGTGACTCTGAGGACGAGGATGGAGATTAGTGCTACTACGTATCCATTATACAAAGGGGTTTAATCTTACTGCTCCACTCACGTGTTTACTTATGATTTTAAGGAAGTCTGGTGCGAGACTTCACGTCAGTGCACGCGAATACTACAGTTATATATTGCAGATCCGCGGTGGTGTGTTCGTCATTTTTTTCTATGGAGGACGCCTCTTCCAGCAGTGGATTGTCGACATGTATATAAAAATTGAGTCTATGCGTTTGGACTGGTATTCTCACCCTGATAACCAGAAAATTATCCGGGCAAACCTATATCTGGTGCGTAATCATCTGAATTTTTCTTAATCATGCAACTTATGTAATATGTCTCCATCGCATTGTTAGCTTCCTGCAAAGTTACAAATCTGCAGCAATGGTTCTCTATTTTTTTTTGACAAGATAAAAGATCCAGCCTGAATCGCTTTCGAGAGTCCATTGACTCCCAATCGATTACAATGCGTAGTGCACATGTTCTCATTATGCATAAATTGTTATTTTAGTTACTTTACCTCAGTGCTAGCCGATGGAACAATGTAGTGATCCTGTGTACAGGTACATTATGCATAAATTGTTTTTTAATTGTTGGTTGCTCTTCCTCTCTCTTGTGAGTAATTAGTTTCCATTCGACAAGTGTATACTGCTATTTGTAGAATTCAATACATACGGTACATATCAGAAAAGAGTAGTATGTGCTACTTTGCAAGGGGTATACATCCCTTTCAAACTAACATGCAAAGCAATAATTGCATTTGCCGAGTGTTTATTAATGTTGCAAATTTTGTAATATGTCTCCATCGCAGAAAGCTAAAAATTTGTACTTTGCATTTGTGCAGGGGCTCGCTGACAGCCTTGCTGCTGGTGAGGTTGATGCTATGAGGGCCGGAAAACGCATTGTGCTCTCTAAGAACTTTCCAGGCAGTGATCGCGATGTGCACGCAAGGTTCATGGATGCCATGGCGCTTGTGGCACGGTATGGCCGGCTAGACATTTTTGTTACTATGACATGCAATCCTAACTGGCCTGAGATTATTGAACAGTTATTGCCGGGGCAGACACCACAGGATAGGCCGGATATTGTTGCAAGAGTGTACCGTTCAAAGCTACTTGACTTCCATGATTTCGTCATCAAGAAAAAACACTTTGGGAAGGCGGTCGCTTGGGCACATGTCACTGAGTTTCAGAAAAGGGGGCTACCCCATGAGCATTTTCTACTTATTCTTGATAAGAGCGATAAGCTTAATGGGCCTGATGATTATGATAAGTACATCTCTGCCGAGCTACCAGATGAAACCAAGTTCCCCTTGTTGCACAGTCTGGTCTGCACCCATATGATGCATGGGCCCTGTGGGATTCTTAATCCACATTGTGGATGTATGAGGGACAATCAGTGTCGTTTCAAGTACCCTCGACAGTTTTGTGATGCCACACAACAAGGAAGGGATGCATACCCCATCTACAGACGCAGGAATGATGGTCGAAAAGTTTACATCAGGAAGAAGTGGCTCGATAACAGATGGGTCGTGCCATATAACCCCACTCTACTCATGCGGTACAATTGTCACATTAATGTTGAGGTGTGTTGCAGCATCGAGTCAGTGAAGTATATTTACAAGTACATATATAAAGGACATGATTGTGCATCGTTTTTTGTTGATGACACCAGTGGTAACAAAACTGTAGTGGAGATAAATGAGGTCAAGCAGTATAGGAAGGCAAGGTGCATCACTGCTATTGAAGCTATCTACAGGATGTATCGGTTTCCAATGTACTCAATGTCACCACCAGTGTTGCAGATGCAAGTTCACATGCCTAGTATGCACATGGTACCGTTCGATGAGAATGAAAAAATAGAGGATATCCTTGACCGTGCTAGCTCACAACAGTCTATGCTTACAGTCTATTTCAAGAAGAACATGGAAGATGCAGCCGCGCGAGAGTTGTTGTACAAGGAATTCCCAGAACATTACCGCTGGATCAAGAAAGATAAAGAGTGGGTAAAGAGGAAAAATAAAAGGTTTCAGGTCGGTAGGCTTGTTTACGCACAGATCGGTGAAGGTGATAGGTACTACCTGTGAGTTATGCTCTGCCATGTTAGAGGTGCCACTTCATGGGAAGACTTGCGCACGGTTCGTGGTGTTGTTTATCCAGACTACAAAAAGGCGGCAGAGGTCCTTGGGCTTGTCTCAACTGACAAGTCTCTAGACTCTGCACTTACGGAGGCTACTATATGGAAGATGCCTTATGCACTCAGAAGAATGTTTGCCACTATTATTGTATTCTGCGAGTGCGTCAACATTCGAGCCCTCTGGGACAAACATCTTGGAGCTATGGCTGAGGACTATCGTCGTACACATGGGAACTCATCCGTGGTTCAGCAGCTTGTGCTGCAGGATGTAGCAGACATTGTCCGTTCTATGGGAAAGGATATAAATAGCTATGGACTGCCACAACTTGATGAGACAGGTTATCCTTTTTATTGTCTCAACATTTACCTATACATATGAAAGACGCTATTTATATAGCATATATATGCATACAGTTTATTTGCTTCTAATAAAATTTGAAATATATGTGACTAAGTAGTATTGATGGCTTAGTTTTGAAAGTTGACATCTATTGATTAAGAGACATCATGGTTGTCTATAGTTATAGGATGAGATTTCTGTTGAAACGTTACTTTTCCTGAAAAAAATGACACTTCCCGAATATTTACCTACTAAATCTTTGTTAAAATGAACCATTTAATTACCTCTACACGCAAACCTATATTTTGCACAATGTATGCTGAAAGTGCATTATTTAAAACATGCATGTTACTGCTGTAGAAAAAAAATTATATGCTACCTTGTGAGAAGAAGTTGGGCGCAGTTTGAGCTGTATGACATTCCTAAACAATTTATAAGTGCACTGCAGCAATTTATAAGTTTATAATGCTTATATTAATGACTCAACATTTACTTATATATATGGCAGTGGATAATTCTATAGCATATACATGCATACAGTACATTGCCTTGCTACAGCACCTACGTCTTTGGCACTAACAACTGATTTATGTTAATTTTTCAACTCGGACAGGTGCTCCCGCTAGAGACTACTATAGAGAATTGACAGAAGAAAGAAAAGTTGGTTACGACGAAGAAGACCTGAGACTGATTGAATCATTGAACTCAGAGCAACGTGCTGGTTTTGATGAAATATATGATCATGTCATTAGTAAAAGAGGAAAGGTATTTTTTGTTGATGGTCCTGGCGGTACTGGCAAGACGTTCCTCTATAGGGCACTGCTTGCAAAGGTGCGATCACTAGGGCTTATTGCAGTTGCTACTGCAACGTCCGGGATAGCTGCTTCTATCATGCCAGGCGGTTGTACAGCTCATTCTAGGTTTAAGATACCTATAAGGATTAATGATACCTCTGTCTGCAACTTTACAAAACAGAGCGGTACTGCAGCATTGTTACGTACGGCCTCGTTGATCATATGGGATGAAGTGGCTATGACAAGGAGAGAATCAGTTGAGGCACTAGATAGAAGTCTGCAGGATATTATGGAGTGTTCTGATTCATTTGGCGGCAAAGTTATTGTGTTTGGAGGTGACTTCAGACAGGTTCTTCCTGTAGTGCCTCGCGGTAACCGGGCACAAATCACCGATGCCACTCTGCAGAGCTCATATATATGGGATCTTGTCAAGAAGATACGTCTATGCAAGAATATGAGAGCACATGGTGACACGTGGTTTTCTGAATATCTCCTCAGGATTGGCAATGGCACTCAAGAAACTTATACCCACGACTATGTCGACCTTCCTGATGACGTCATCATTGAATACACGTCTGAGAAGTCTATTGACACCCTTATTGAACACGTCTTCCCGAATCTCATGGCTAATTGTATGGATGCTGGATATCTGAGGGAGCGTGCCATCCTGTCCACGAGGAATGAGCACGTTGATGGCTTGAATTCAAGGATGATTGCCATGTTCCCAGGTAAAGAAAAGGTTTTCTACAGCCATGATTCGGTTGATGATGACATAGCCAACAACTACCCTCTAGATTTCCTCAATTCCATTACACCAAATGGACTTCCACCGCATGAGCTAAAGGTTAAGAAAAATTGCCCTGTCATTCTCCTTAGAAATATAGACCCTCACAGTGGCCTTTGTAATGGTACTTGTCTGGTTATCAGAGATTTCCAAGACAACTCCATTGAAGCTGAGATTGTTAATGGACCGCATGCCGGTAACAGGGTGTTCCTTCCTAGAATTCCATTGTCCCCTTCAGAAGACATATCAGTGCCTTTCAAGTTCAAGCGCAGACAGTTCCCTATTAGGCTTAGTTTTGCAATGACTATTAACAAAGCTCAGGGGCAAACCATACCAAATGTCGGCATATACCTACCTGAGCCGGTTTTTGCGCATGGGCAGTTGTATGTTGCTCTCCAGTGGTGTTTCAAGGAAGACAACATGGGTTTTAGCAAAGCCTAATATTGATGCAGATCCTACCGGCAAGAGAACAAAGAACATTGTGTACAGAGACGTCATAGGAACGTAGCAAATAATATGTATAGGACTTGAAGGATTGCATGCAAATGTAATAAAGAAACTAATCTGCTATGCCCCGAGTGACAATTAATTTGGAATGATGGTTTATGCTCCACGTCATTTTACATTGAGAACGTGAAACAAATATATTTTGTTTATAGTGCTTCAGTTTAATCGTTTGATTTATGATGAAAACATGGGATTAAACTGTTTCCTGTGGGCGGGCGTGCGACGTGGTCCCACATTGAACTAATGCCAACAGGAAAACAAGAGATTTATTGAACCTATATATATCATGCTTAGCGCATCCGCCCGCAGCGGAGCCCCGTAGCCAGCCCACGCCGGAGCCCGCTCACGCCGCCACCGCAGCACCCCGCTAGCGCCGGCCACCGGAGCACGCCTGCGCCGGCCGCCGGAGCTCGCTCGCGTCGCCGTCGCAACGACCCTGTCCCACCGGCCGCTGGAGCTCGCCCGCGTCGTCGCTGCAGCAACCCCCTCGCGCTTTGCCGACAGAGCGAGCTCACGCCGCCGCCGCAGCGAGTCAGCGACCCCCTTGTGCTGTCCGCCGGAGCCCCCTCGTACCGACTGATGGAGCCATCCCATGTCGGCTGCCGGAGCTCGCTTGCGCCGCAGCCGCCGCAGCGACCTCCTCGCGCCAGCAGATGTACCAACCAAATTTTAGCTGGTGCTGTTATTTAGCATAATGTAACTCGACAAATGAAGAAGTGCCAGTCAACTGAATCAGAAAAAGCGGTCGGGCAGGGGCGCGAGCAGCCGTGCGTTGCCGGTGGCCGAGCGGCAAGCACGTGGCGGTCGCCGTGGTGGCGCTGACGCGGCTCGACGGTCATGGCCGTGTGGTCACATCCACTTGTCTGGACGAAGCACGACAAGCGAGGCGAGGCAGGGCACGCAGCGCGGGAGAGGGTGAGCAGCCTGAGCGCCGGGGTGGACGCCGAGGCGGGCGTGCGACGTGGATGGCCGTGCAAGATCGCGTCGCGGAGCGAGGGGATCGTGCGCGCGGGGACTAGGCGAGGCGCTCCAGGTGGTTCAGCAGCGGGCAGCGACCTTGTGTACTGCTGTTTGGTTTAATAAAATAACAAATAGCATAAATATATAAAATGAAACGCAGATAAATAACCCAAATTAATTGGTGCTGTTATTTAGCATAATGTAACTCGACAAATAAAGAAGTGCCAGTCAACTGAACCAGAAAAGGCGAGCGGGCAGGGGCGCGAGCAGCCGTGCGGCGCCGGTGGCCGAGTGGCGAGCACGTGGCGGTCGCCGCGGTGGCGTTGACGCGGCTCGGCGGTCGTGGCCGTGTGGTCACATCCACTTGTCTGGGTGGAGCACGGCAAGCGAGGCGAGGCAGGGCAGGCCGCGCGGGAGAGGGTGAGCGGCCTGAGCGCCGCGGGTGGAGGCCGAGGCGGGCGTGCGACGTGGTCGGCCGTGCAAGATCGCGTCGCGGAGCGAGGGGATCCTGCGCGCGGGGACTAGGCGAGGCGCTCCAGGTGGTTCAGCAGCGGGCAGCGACCTTGTGTACTGGTGTTTGGTTTAACAAAATAACAAATAGCATAAATATATAAAATGAAACGCAGATAAATAACCCAAATTAACTGGTGCTGTTATTTAGCATAATGTAACTCGACAAATAAAGAAGTGCCAGTCAACTGAACCAGAAAAAGCGGCCGGGCAGGGGCGCGGGCAGCCGTGCGGCGCCGATGGCCGCGCGGCGAGCACGTGGCGGTCGCCGTGGTGGCGCTGACGCGGCTCGGCGGTCGTGGCCGTGTGGTCACATCCACTTGTCTGGGTGGAGCACGGCAAGCGAGGCGAGGCAGGGCAGGCCGCGCAGGAGAGGGTGAGCGGCCTGAGCGCCGCGGGTGGAGGCCGAGGCAGGCGTGCGACGTGGTTGGCCATGCGAGATCGCGTCGCGGAGCGAGGGGATCGTGCGCGCGGGGACTAGGCGAGGCGCTCCAGGTGGACGCAACCAGTTTTTTTAGGCGGGCCGCCCAAACACAGCACAGTATTTTGGGCCGTATCGTGCTACAATATGGGCCAGTTCCAGGAGGGCCGCAGCGTATTCCAAGCTTCTTACCAACAACGTTCTCTACTGCACCGTCCGCCGCCACACAAAGAGTGACTACCCAACAATCAATTGTTTTTTTTTTTTTTTGGTTTTGCTTCAATCGAGTTTCCAACAGAAGAATCATGCCACGTACTGTAGTAATGTTTAGTGAAGAAAATTGGGCGGTGAGGAAAGAAAATTCAGTCGATTTTGAGAACCAGAGGCAACATAAAAAAATTGACTGAAATCTACAACTGTCCCCAGTCGCCACTGATCTCCGCTACATGGTGTTTTCGTGTTTGTGGGCAACATCCTCTACCACGGCCTTGCAGCATGGATCCATGAGCTTGCATTGCTTCACGTACGAGGACATCGGCATTGCTGAATCGATCCCTCCCTTCGCATGGCCACCAACAAGAACAACAGTAAGCCCTCTAGGAGATATATTTTTGCCGGAATCTGTAGGGCCAGTCCCTCTACTCTACAGCCACGAGCTTTGCACAACGGGTGCTTGCAGGAAAACGAAAAGATCACCAGCCCAAAAGCAACATCGGTTAAGAACGACAATAAAGAAGAAATAATCACCGGCCCACCACAGAAAAATTCGACTGACGACCGGAAAAGATTTTTACTTGAGTAGTGGGTAGGAATTCTGTAGATATGAGTAGCAGCAGAATTACAAATACACAATCAATAGTGGATCTAATTCTGATTTCTTCAAGTTGTGAAATCGAGTGGACGCAACCAGTTTTTTAGGCTTTCCTTCTCTAAATGACACTAGTAAAAGGACACGTGCTCAAGCACGTGTTTTCAAAATAATTTAAATAAACAAGGACTTATATTTTTAAATTCTAGAAATGAAGTAAACAATTAGTAAATTTTTTTCCGAACAAAAATGTTACATTACAAACAAACCTGGCATTCCAGGCTGAGATTGCAGGAGAGTCATGAAAGAAGCATAGATAGAAGATTGCAGACGGGAATGAAGGAAGTTACCCAACTCAGCAGATGCCCCAGTGCCCCACTACGTCTTTTCGTCGAAGTCACTCTGTTATCGAAGATCACCTCATTCCTGACTTTCCAAATCTGCCATAGTATCACCAGCATCACGTCTACTCCCTCCGTCCTGAAATACAACGCATCTTAGGATTCAAATTTTGTCCCCAAATATAAGGCGTTCTAGGAGTTTTTGGCAAGTACTCAATCAACTCAATTAAAAACTTGTCAAATATTTCTCTTTCTAACTGGAAAACTTGCCTTGTATTGCCATTTGCTAAGGGTATATGAGACATTTGTCCACCTCCTTAATCTGTCTTAAAAATCGTAGAATGCCTTGTATTTCAGGACAGAGAGAGTAGGTGTACTTATGGTGGAAGCGTCAGTTCGCGGCCAAAAAACCAGGGCTGCTTGAGTGCTTGTAACCTTCAAGCGATTCCTCCAATGCACGGTTGTTCCTGTGGTGTAATGAGGCATGAGTATTTAACCTACCATGATGCATAAGCCAGCCAAAGAATTTAATTTTGGTGGGTAATCTTGTACGCCATACGACAAAGGAGATTAGGATGCAGGTCGTGTTAAGTTTGCCAAAGGTCCTCTAGTTTACTTGGTTAGAGGGGCTGAGGCATGGTCGCACCAGTAGACCGACGTTCGAATCCTCGTTGGAGCGAATTTATCGGGCTGGTTTAAAAAAAAAATCTCCTCGCCGGCTTGCCGGAGTTCGGGGTTTTTTCTAGACCCGGGAGAGGTTTCTTCCGCTTAATGAAAAACTGTGGGACTTTTCACCCCATCGGGTCTAGTCGTGTTAAGTTTGCATCTCTGGAGATGGAGGTGAAGGAGCCGGAATTTGACGGAGCCAGCCTATGGGTGTCAGGTGAGTCAGAGAGAGTGATCTGCAGCAGGCAATCTTGATGGATCCGCCTTTCTTCCTGGGCACAGCTGGAGAGCCTAGGCGTTAAACAATTTAGTAAATAAAGATTTATATTTCTAGAAATGAAGTGATCGGAACTCATGTTAAAGGGGCACAACATACATTAGTCAGGCCTTCCGACATAGGATTTATATTTCTACTACCTCCGTCCACGAAAACATGCAATTCTAGGTTTTTCACACAAATCAATGAACAAGTAAAAAGACTTTTATACCCTTTGCAGTCTGTGCATGTGTACAGATCGGTCTAGAGGGTTCGGGACTTCGGGTCGCGGGCAGCGACAGAAAAGAAGCAACGTGTGCTGTTTTTGTTGTCGTTTTCTCTCTTGATTACAGCCGTAAGCAATTTTCTAGTGTAGTGGGTCCCACGCTAATTGATTGAAGGTGTCAGACAGCCCAAACTTGCTTCCTTTCATGGACAAAATTTGAACATTAGAATTGCTTTTTTTCATGGACAGAGAGAGTATAGATAATGACTTGCACTTCTAGGTAGCATCATTATCTGTAGGTTTCAGGAGAAGTTTATGATGGAACCTAACAAGCCCAACAAGCCTAGCCATCAGCATATGCCACAATTGGCCCACTGGGCCGCAGGCAGAGAACATTATTCAGTTTTTACACAAGATAGAACATCACAATTTCACACTAAAATCCATAAAACCAATAATATGTGTCCACAGTTCATAACAAATATCAGGCTAATCAGGCCCTGATGAATTATGTTGTACCCGTGTTATATGAACACATGACACCACGACTGCATAACCTTCTGTACCCCCCGTCTCTCTCTCTCTTCCTCTTCAATGGGTTTTATGTGATGAGAGTTCCTATCTCTACACTTGCAACCAACATGAATGGCACATGACACAATTACGGAACACTAACACCATATTCTCTTCTGTCAAGGTGTATCATTTGTTACTCTGTCAGCTATTCACAGTTTTCTTCAGTTGCAGCCAACATCGAATGATGCCCAATGACATTGCCATCTTTTGGGCCTGGGTCGTGTCGCTAGTTCATCTCAGTTGTCACCTGATACTCCACTTTGCCATCTCATTGGAAGGAAGACAACATGAAAGAAATGTGGTTCAAGGGAAATTTTCCAAAAGCACTGATTGTACACCAAATAGGTTTGACAAAAATAGTTTAACCTCCAACACTATTGCACGGTAAAAGGTAGAGATGATTAATTGCAGGTGTACTTCCTCTTAGGAAAACAAAATAGTTGCAGTTGCCAAAGGAAGAGCCCCAAAAAAGGAACTGTCTGACTTAAAATAGCAGAATTGTTTATTACATTGTATCTGATTTGTCTTTGTGATTTTTCTGTTTACTATCAAAATAATAAAAGTTTAAGGTTAAGGAATATGTTGTTTCTATGAGAAGTAATCACCTCATCAGTGAGGAGAGCACTATCCAAAACAGCAAATCCTGCAGCAACGCCACCTTCGTTCGATGAAGAAACTTTGGTGCGCATCAAGTAACCGCACTGATTATTCAGGACCACCTTGTCTTTGTTCCTGAGATTGTTCATCAAAATATGAATATCAGAATAAGAATGTATCATTTCATATTTTCATTACTGAAATGGAAAAGGCAACATGAGACATTCATAGGGCACAAATGTTCGAAACTCTCAATGGTTTGATTACCGCAAGTAGGCTCCATATATCCCTAGTTCAGAGATAGTAAGGTCCTCAAAGCAATCACCACCCCTAACAAAAGGAGTAAGAGAAGCTTTTGGAAAAATCCCCTGCATCAGGAATTCAGGATGTATGCCGCAAGAGACTCCTCCTGTTCCTTCTGGAGTTTTATCAGCGTGTCTCGCAAATCATGAGCATATATGTTGTTTCCCGAGAGAAACAATCAGGAATTCAGAATCCTTAGGTGATGTATGCCAACAGAGTGTCTCGAGTGTAAAGAAAAGATACCTCCGCCTTCTCGTTTTGTGGCTTCAAGACAAACAAGTCAGGTTTCTCTATTGCTGTTCCCACAATCTCTTCATTGTCCAAGCTCCACAACCCTGCAAAACTTTTACGTAGTTTGGCAATGTCCTCCTTGTTGTCCAGGAACCTATAGATGGGTCAGAGAAAGGTTTAGGTTCTGCTGATGCTCTAATATAGATCACCAACAATGAAATTGAGTCAATAAAAGCATTTGGAAGTAGTCCAGAGCACTATAATTTAAAGCGTCTAGACAACGTTCTGATTGTTAATTGATCTATAATGTTGTTATTTGTTTCTTCAAAAAACTATTTGTAATTGAGCACCAGCAGAATATCGAAATACATATACCAGCTGATAAACCATTTGTACTGAAAAAGTCAATCACCTTTCAAGAACATTTGGCTTTGCTAGTTCTTGCTGTGTCTTTTTTGTTCCTACTAAATGGTAGGACATGGAGGGGCACTTTACTGCAGATGATTGTTCCACCAGAAGTCTTGCTTTCCACTCCTGGAATGTAACAGGATTATTTCAAGGTGGAATAGTTGTGCATTATCATAACAAAACCAATTACTATGCATCCTCAACCCATGCAATAAAATCGTTTGAGTAAGAATAGCTTTCCAATAGAGACAATTCATACGTAAAAGAGGTTTTAATTTTATTTTATTTTTGCTAAGGAAAATGAAGCTAATCAGTATTGGACCAAACATACATTTTTTAAAATAATGACAGGGGAAAAATGCTCATTCAAAATATAGAATTCACTTCTATAGAAATGTTTTGAATTAATAAATGCTATATTGCATACCACTTCTGAAGGGTAATCAGTTGGTGCATAGCCAGCTCTGAAATACACAACAGCAACTGTCCAACCATCTCTGCAGTTCATAAATTTACACACTAAGTACCAATAGCAATAATAAGCCTTTGTCCATGTCTGTATAAGATAATACCATCACAAGTATTCCATCTGTAAGCACCTGTCCTTCAACCTCTACTTGTGCCAACGTTTTCCTTATAGTCGTCACACCATATGTGATAGCAAGTTAAGGAAAGTCCCATGTTTCATTCCTTCAGATGTTATGTTGAGATAATAATAAGTATACAAACAAGAAAATCAACATTAATTTGTCATGGACATGAGCCACCAAACCATAGACAAGGGAAGAGTGTGTCATGAATATAATTTTGAGGCAATAACTAACTTAAGTTTTTTTTAACCCAGAGACTGACAATAGAGTGGAAAGAAAGTGATGAACATAAAAAGAAGGATATGATTCATTCAAATGATTAACAAGTCAGTATTGGTCATACATATTTCTTTCTTCAGGTTGAACAACCATCAAAACAACAACGCTGATGACCAAGACAAGTCAAAAAGCAGGGTTAATTGACACTTGCATTTTCTAGAAAATCTGAATAATATAACTCATGAAAAAACTGACCTGTCATTGTTATACTCAACCCAATGTTTGCCCAACGCTTCAGCAAATTGAGTGGCAACCCAATTCCGTGGTATCCTTTTACAATCTAGGCCTAAAACTTTTCCATACTGGTTGAGTAAGGTCCTGTAGTAATCAAAATAATATCAATTATTAGGTTAAACCTACATAAGATAAAACAAGAAAAATCCTGTCATTATTATTAAAAAATAATACACTAAAAATGTGCTGGTGGTGCCTAATAGCATTTTTGTTTTCAGAGGACATGAAACATTAATTCATTAATTATAAACTATTGTAATTAATAACTGCCTTAATACACTTTCTATATAATAAGAATAGATAAGATGAGAATACATAGTGCACAAAAATGATACCTAAAATAACCATGTTAATCGATAGCTGATATGTTTTTAGTAGTGGTACCCCCTAGGTACCTTGCAAGCACCATAAAACATCTCAAATGACATATATGCAGATAGGTTCCAATTTATTTATTACTTTGGTTTCAGATATCTAGACACTATTCAAGTGCGTGATATCTGGTTCTGGTTTAAGTGCGGGATATCTGGTTCTCCTTGCCTTCGGACAAGAAAAGGATAATGCTAGAAGGCAATCTGTAAAACATTAATACTGGATAAGCCAAATCACCATCCTAGCTAGCTAGAATTTCATACATATAATGTATCACCGCTAGCTAGAATGAAACTGTAAAGCTGTGGGCGAGAAAGCAACACAATATGTCTTGTACACTAAAATATTTGAACAAACAAGTGATATGCATGAGTATCACTATCACGGGAACAGATGCCTTTACCTTAGGACAGAGGAGCCACAAAATCTGGAACTTCTTGTTGCCAACAAAATCCATTTTACAATTTTTGAAGGTAGCTTCATAAAATAGCTTATTTGTAGCTTCAACAAAATAAGCTACCTTCAATTCTTCAGCAGCAAAGCAGTGAGGTTCGAGTTGAGGAAATAATTTTTTTTTAGATAAGGGAAAACCGGTCTCTACTTACAGGGGCTGTAAGCTTACAACCAAAGACATCCAAACTGACACCACTCTAACATGTTCAGCACTTAGGCTAGGCATAACCATGGCAGAAACCACCGGTGACACCAAAGAAAAGATACATAAGACACCATTACAAGAAGACAATGAGACTGAACTCCTGAAGCTTGCAATGAGATTGATGCTCCGGCCTTCAAATCTGAAGCCTTCTAATGGTGTTCCATCTAGCAGGCCTGAAGAAGTTAATGGAGGTTGTCTCCAGTTTACTGCCACCCTGCATCAAAGCCTCTTTCTCTTCTTCTTTAGAGAGGATTGCCCAACTCCGCATCCAATGCGCAGCCCTGAATATTACCTGCAAGCAAGAGTTAGTTTTTGATTTTTGGAACACAAGATCATTTCTACTGAGCCATAGAGCCCAGCATATCGCTGAAGCTCCAATTAGCACTTGTTTTCTTTGCTTAGCTGGAAATCCCTTCAGCCAAGAGCCAAAGAGAGAAATAGAATTTTGAGGTGGTCCAAAACCAAAAGTGTAACTAACTGCATTCCATACCATTTTTGCCATTGGGCAGTCAAAAAAACAAATGGTTGGATTGATTCCTTCACAGTACAGAAGCTACACCCCAGGTCTCCTTTCCAATTCCTTTTAGCTAGGTTATCTTTAGTGAGGATTACTCCTTTTTGTAAGTACCACAAGAAGATTTTTATCTTCAGGGGTAACCTTACTTTCCAGCTTAGGCACTTCCTTGGGATCTCATTTTTTAGCATCATATCATTATACATTGATTGGACAGAAAAGGAGTTTTTATTCAGAGACCATTGAAAAGTGTCTATGCTGTCATTTAACTGAACAAGCATGATGGTACTGACCAGTTCCAGCCATTTTATCCTATTTTCCCCTACTAAAGTTCTTCTAAAAGAAACTTTAATTGGAGTTGTGCTTAGCACTTGTGCTACTGAATCGTTCTTTCTTCTCACTAAGCTAAAAAGTGTGGGGAACTTTTCCTCCAGAGTTCTATCTCCTACCCAAATGTCAATCCAGAATGAAGTTTGCTGGCCACTGTTAACTAGAAAAGATCCCCTTTCAAGCACCAGATTTTTGATATCCATTAACCCAGACCAAAACTGTGAGTCTCCCGTTTGCTTCTGAATTTGAGACAAAGTTTTATTGTGCACATATTTCTTTTTGAGAACAGATTGCCCTAGGCCATCCTCATTGAGCAATTTGATAAGTCATTTCCCAAGCAAGGCTATGTTTTGGTATTCTAAATTTAAGATAACCAACCCCCCTACATTCTTAGGTTTGCTCAGCATACACCATTTAATTAATCTGTACTTTTTCTTATGGCCATCATTTTGCCAAAAAAATCTAGATATGTAGTAATCTAATTTTTTTCAGTATACCTTTAGGTATCTTTAAAAAAGACATCAAATACATTGGTAGATTCGAGAGGACTGAATTTATTAAGACTAATCTGCCACCATAAGATAGGATTTTGCCCTTCCAGCTACTCAGCTTTTTTTGGAACCTCTCCTGCAAATCTTCCCAGTCTAATTTTGTGATTATTTTGTGGCTCATAGGAATACCCAGGTATTTGAATGGAAGATTGCCCTCTTTGCATCCAAACAGGCTCACATACTCCTTTGCTCTAGTATTAGTTTTGCCAAAGCAAAACAGTTCACTCTTGTGGAAGTTAATTTTAAGACCTGATAGCTTCTCAAAGGCACATAGTACCTGTTTGAGATTATTAGCCTAGTCTATATCATCTTCCAAAAAAAGGATAGTATCATCTGCATACTGCAGAATTGAAAGCCCTCCTTCTACTAGGTGGGGAGTTGAGGAAATAAATGGCAATCCAATCATGCAAATACATAAAAGAAATCAAGAATGCCCTACAAAAAATACCTAATGTTGTAGGCCTATGTTTGGGCTGTGGATTTCTCAAGCATCATGAAAACTACAGACCATGACTTGTATCCACTTAACAGTAAGAGCATGACATATTAAAATTTGCTAGGCAACTATGAATATTGTGATATGAAGTTTGCATTATTGAACATTGTTGCCTGTCTGGCAGTTTTTTTTTTCCAGAATTTACAATGCACAGTATGCCTCATGAATCCTATCTTATAGAAGGGCATCAGATCCACAGCTTAATGCATAGGGCTAGAATCAAAATTATTAGGAAGAAAGCATCGTCCTTCGTATCAGATTTTCAAAGTACATGATTATTACTTACCCAAAGAAGTGAGATTGTCCTCTAAAGCTTGCAAGGTATCTTCCCTCATCTTCTCTTTTCTAATTCAGTCTCAATAATAATAATAAGCATTTTTCTCATTTTCATTTTTTGCAACCTGAAATAACATTTTGGATGTCGATCAGAATGGCCAACATACTGACATCCTTATATCAGAAAAAGAGTGATGTCACAGGACTAAGAAAGTTATGAAGGTTTAACAATTTTCTACCTGCACATTATAATGAGAATCCCAATCATTAGCTTGATTAGCTCGATCAGAATGGCCAACATAATATCTACAGATTTTGCTTCGAGCTCTTCCTGAAATGCATCTGAGCATGGGAGGATCATGGTCGTGTAGCATATACTTATATATATGAACTGGAAATGTATATGCTAATTAGTATTCCCCAATCAAGTTACCTCAGGTCAACCTTGCCCTTCCAGGGAAAGGAATCATGTAGTGGCATTGCAACTGGAATCGTGGAGACGGTGTAATATGGACGGTTGAGCTGAATTGTACAACAGTTATTAACAGAACTACATCTTGCTTTCCTAACCTCTCCCCCCTTCAATTCTTTTTTCGAGAATACGCAGGAGTACTACGTATCTTTGTATTAAGAAGGAGTTATTCTTCCCCCTTCAATTCTGTCTTGAGCTCCTGATTAGCTGGTACAAGACATTAGGCGAAAGCATTAGTCACTACAAAGATAAAAAAAAACTAACAATTGCAACCTCAGAACAAAGAGAATAGCCATATATGCTGAAATCACTTGTAGGTTCAGCCGCACAAGCTACCCTGAGTTTGCAGTATCACTATTAAGCTATATAAAAAAAACTATGCACAGACAGAGATCAAGAATACCTTGAGTGGATCAAATACGCCATGGCAACTTTGGATAAATGGCACAAGATGGGAACTGGGCAGTGCAGATATACGACCATAACCAAACTGTTCCAGGTTTGTCTTCACTCAGATTCAACATCCAAACCAATTAAAAATCGTCCAAAGAACTCATTTCAATTTGCACACATCAGGAAATTGGATTAATCAAGCAGTGACATGACGATTAACCAAAAAAATTGCTGCAACCAAATAGACAGGGCATCAAGAAATTGGATTAATCGCAGGACATCTCCTACATAATCCCTACCTTGCTGAACTTCTGTTACATGAGGCAGCATCACGGGAGGCGAACTGGCAGCCGCGTCGTAGGAAAAAGGCAGGTTGCTCATTTCCAGATGGAAGGGAGCATCGATGATTTGTTGTCAGAGACATCAGGCTCTCTTGTTGAAAAAGAGGCAGGCTGATCCAAAAGAAATCAGGAGATATTACTACTAGCTAAAGTAAATTAAGAAGAGATGAAGATACAGTTGCATTCTTGAGAAATCAGAATGACTTAAACCTGACACTGTGCCACCAGGACAGGCCCCTATCCCATGTATCTGTTTTCTATATTTGCACAAAAAATCTACTCACTACCAGTGATGCTTGCTTCATTTTTTCATTATAAATACGTGCTAACAATTAGAAATATCATTATCATTTTAATTTAATTTATATTTCAGTTTAACTATGAAGCAAGTGTCCATGTTACTATTGATCAGGTTCGCAGAGTTGGTCTAACTTAATTATCCAAATTTATCTAAAATCATCACATTATGGAGCATCTACAAATTCAAAGAATATCCGCATACCATCAACCGCGCATCTTGTCCCAAAGCTCCATTCTAGCACTAATTCACGACCATGGCAAACTGGTTTAGTTGCTGCACTGGTTCACAACCATGACCACACAGAAAAGAGAAGGAAGAAAATTTTATTAACTAACCAGGGAGGCGAAGCAGGCAAGGATCTTAGCGTAAAAGGGAGCTATACAGTATACACTGGAAATCACTTTGCTATGACACCTTACAAAGAATAGACAACAAATAATATTGAGGTGGTGTGCAAGCTGAGAATCTGAGATAATATACAAACAGAAACGGGTACATGAAACACTGAAATATTGCAAGCTCAAGAAAAAGAGGGCGCATAAATCTTACCAGGTTTGCATTCTATGGGCTACCTCAACTCTAAAGGACTGGAGGGGCTGATGGACCTCAACGATGGTCATCTTCTTGCCTTCTCAGGTGGGATGCTTAGGTGAGTGTTGAGGGAGATGAGCGCTCCCGGCGACCCGCTGGGCGACTACCTGCGCGCCGCCGCCGCCGCTGCCTACCCAAAGTTCTCCTCTCTCCTCCCACCCCTGCTCCCCGCCCCCCCCCTCCACTACCAGCCTCGCTTCGTCCAAGCCCAGGTGTGTCCTTCTGCAACCTTGCCCTCCGGCTCTTCCACCTGTTGGCCGTCCCAGACAAATCATCGGCCTGCTCGGGCAGAGGAGCGGAGCTTTGGATAGTTCCTGCTTGTAAATCTATTAGGCCCTCTGTTAACCAGATTAAAAACGCGCTCAACTTCTGCTTCTCGATGGCTCCCCACCGTTTGGAGATCACCCGAGTCAGAGAGAACCTCTACTCAACGCTAGCTGCTAATAGCAACATCGCCATATTCATTGCCACAAAGGGGTGGTGCTCCATGGGCGATGTCTCTCTCCTTCTCTTCTTTTCCTTTGAATCCGCCATTGCTGCTGCGGACCGAGAAATCTTGCTTGTGACCCTGATAAATCTGCCTGGTCCAGGCAGCTGATCCAGGCCATCAAATTTGGTCGCCTGGGGCTCTGATCGCTGCCTGGATCAACCTGCCTGGCTCCAGGGTCCCATCCCAACAAGCTATTGCGTCACCAAGCCGTTTGAATTTCAAAATCCTGCGTTTTCTGTTTGGGCCGGCCCAACTCAAAGATATGGGCCTAGCCGAGAGATCCAGGAAAACGGGAGCGGCGGGTTCAACATGAAGTTTGGAGAGTCTAAGGCCCGGGTCACACGGAGCCGTTGCGCCAACAAAAGATTAAACTTGTTTAATCGCTACCGTTTCTTTTGACTCTATCACATCGGATTCTATAGCATTTTTTCTGGAATCTAGTCCACCCGGTTCATCAAATTCGTTTTGTCTTACGGGGTCTCACGCACACAAGGAAAGTTTGGACGCCTTTCGCCACATGGAAATTAATGCGCGATTCAATTCAAATTCTTGGGTGCTCCTAAGGGAAAGAAAATAGTCATCAGAGGCAACAAGTGAATGTGGTCGCAAGCCTGGCCAGGTGCGGATGGAGACGTGATCGATATATACGATTCTTCAAGCTAAAGCGGTATATACTGTAAACGGATAAGAATCATCTGTGTACATGAGCTGTTGGCTTATAATGAGTTTCTCCATTCTCAATGACCCTCGTAGAACCTATATATGCACAAGCCTATGCGCGCGCCTTCTTGAGCATCACCATCAGCGTCGTCCTCACGAGAATCGTCGGAGAGGATTATTATTAGGAGCCTGCTGCACAAGTCCACAGCAGCAGGCATCATGTCGTCGTCTGTTCTCATCAGGGCTCTCGCTATTCTGTTGGCAGCGGCAGCTGGAGCTTGCACAGGAGTGGTTCACAAAACCATCGAGGTACGTACGTGTTCACCAGTGCTAGCTCCCTTCGTTTGATCTGTTTCGGTAAGTCATGCATGGGTGTTCCATTGACGGGGTTGCTGGTTTGTGATCTTGCCATGTGCCAACAGAGCGATAATGGCGACTTGATCGATTGCGTGGACATCCACCAACAGCCGGCGCTCAAGCACGCTTCACCCGATCGCCGACACATTCAGGTACCGGCCGGTTTTATGAAAAGGAAAGAAAAACTACTAGTTGGGAAAAAGATAATAATGCTGGGCAATCTGATAAAAATCTGGTGGAGATTGTGATTACTTTTTTGTAATAGAGGATGAACAGTAGATTCGATTAATAGTGGCCACTAAATAGAGGATGAACAGTAGATTCGATCCTTTTTTGTTTCCCCTATAGGAGTATAGTTTGCTTGTAATCCTCTTGTTGGTCTCAAGGATGAAAGCAGCTAGTCTGAAACATTCGGAAACGATATCTCATTATCAGAAAGCAATACTTGGTTGATTAGGAATTTACCATATTTTATAAATTAACTATTATGTAAGAGATGTAATGTAGAGGTGAAAGTGACCGGAAATACCAAGTTTTATATTTGGATAGAATTGAAAACGGTTGGGGTTTTTTTTGGAAACGAAGCTCGGTCGGTCGGAATTTCTGTAACCATTTTCATCTCTTTCATCACTAGGGGTCTGCTGCCTCGAAACAGAAGGCGCGGCAACAAACCTGGAGAAAACACGGCAGCTGCCCGGAGGGCACTGTCCCTATCCTTAGGGACGTCGAGCCGCGCCAACCCGGAGGTCACCGAGGCGGTGCTCCGGGCCTCGCCATTCGGACGCCCTGGCTCCGGCAGCTCCGTGGACATCCCCGAATCCATGGACACGCCGACGGGCAAAGTGGAGGTAAAGATATGAGGTAGATGTAGAGCGATCTGTGAAGACATGAATTTCTATACGTATTTTTTTCTGTATATATAGGTGGCCACTGCTTATTCTACGAACGGGCCTTTCCTTGGGGCAATGGCGGAAATACTTTAGACGTGCATCCTGGCGAGCAGCGGCGGAGCCAGCGTGGGGGCAGGGGGGCTCAAGCCCCTCCCTACCCCCGAGAACTCCATTGAAACTATGAGGAGGAGGAGGGAGGAGGAGGGAGAAGGAGGGAGGAAGGAAGAAGAGAAGGGGGGACTGGAGGAAGGAGAAGGGGAACGAGCCCTCACAGACCTCGTATCCTGCCTCCGCCACTGCTGACGAGTTCTCGATGAGCTACCTTTTGGTTGGCTATACACTGGACACCAACTACATGCCAATGCCGGGGTCTCAACCGCCTGCGGATTTTACCAACCAGATCGCCGTTGGCCTCGTGGTACGCATGCAAACACCGCGAGAATGAATTGTTTCAAACATGATTTCATATATGTCACGTTTAACCTCTTTTTATCATTTGCCAAGGCCTGGCCTTCGCGCTTTGGAGACTCCTTATTAAGACTGTTCGTGTATTACACTGTAAGTATTCAGTGCAATTTAATTAGGCGCTCTCGTCATTTTTGAAAGGTTATTATATGTTGTACGTCATCATGTAATTTAACTAGCAGGTTTTAGTTTGGAAATAAATTGTTTTTTTTCGATGAATATTTTGGAAATTATTGATAAGGGTCTTTCTTGCGTACTAGTATATGATTATGTTATACGTAGGCTCCAAACTACTAACATCATAGTAGGGCAAATTTTTCCACGCACGTCAAAGTACGTCTCGATGAGTGAGATATACAATGTATTCATGCAGACTGATGGTGGAGCACAGAAGAATTGCTTCAATCTTGATTGCGGAGAGTTTCAGCTTCACCAGAGCTCGGTCGCGCTTGGAGATTCATGGGACGACAGTGACTCCCAGGTTGGAGGTGTGAGATATGGTATAACCGTTAGCATACACAGGGTAAGCTAATATAAGCTTCCACATCCAAGCATTACGTTATAATTATCCTTTCCATCCAAAGGGCTGGGGCGCCAGCTATGAAATAATTAAATAAAGATGACACGATCCATTTGCACGCGTGCAGGGCTCTTCCGACACAAACTGGTGGGTGACGGTGGAGAACGAGGACATCGGCTACTACCCTGAATCTGTATTCAACACAAGATTCCCCAGGCCGTGTACGTGGAGATGGGCGGGCGGGTGCTCAACACCAGGCCCGGCGGCAACCACACCACCACCCCTATGGGGAACGGCATCCCTGCGTGTATCATGGACTACAGCGGCATCAACTACAACGGCGTACTTTTCAACGACAATGCTCACCGGACCATCACCACCTCGCCAAGCTGCTACGGCGCTAATCCCATGGGATTTAGTCAGACCAGGGAGGGGTACACCGTTGCCTACGGGGGACCTGGAGGGTTATTCTGTGAAGAGGCTGATATCTAATAGTAATCACATCCGAATGTTGAATGTTGTCACCTTTCCTCCATCATTATAAATCTCCTTTATTTGAAATGGCTATTGGTACTCAAAATGGATCGCTGGTTCATTCAAAATTCCTTTCGTGCCTTTGCCGTCGCTTGGTTGGCCCACGGAACATCGGGTGCAATTGTGTTTAAGCCCAACAATCCCGTATCGGCCCACAAAGGGTTTAGCCGCTCTGTTTGCCAGGACCGGTACAAAGCGTGCCTACCCCACGTGGATAGCGGCAGCACATCTCCTTTCTCCTACGTTGCGGAGGCGAGGAGTGCAGTCGCGGTGGAGAACAATGGCGGCAAGGGCGGGCATGGATCCAACAGGAACCATGGTGGTAATGGCGGCCAGGGGAGTTGGATTGGAAGAACCGGTCCTCATCAACCTTTCCATCCGGGGTACGGCGGCGGCGGTCAGTTCGCCGGCCGTGGTGGCCGGCATAGTGGTCGAGACCCTGCTCGTGGAAGGAGGATCCCTGGTGGAGGTCGCAACAATCGTCGAGGCTTTGGGCGCGGGGGTCGCGGACCACCGGCCAGTGCTGACACGACGCGGCAGCCCAACGGAAATGACGTGCTGAGTCCCGCGTCCTGTGACACCCCTCTTTAGGGTTGTCACTGACGCGTGGACCCGCGCTGCCGCCGTCGGGGCCGTTGGGCGACGGCGGAGGCGGCGTAGGCCGCCGGAGCCGAGGGAGGAGCCGGCGGCAAGGGCTTGGGGCCCACCTGTCAGCGGGAGAAAAGGAAACAGGGGTGTCATGTGACCTGGGATTTAGAACATCCGTGTTGGGCAGCCCAACACTACCCAGACCGAGTTGGCCTCAAACCAGCATGTTCCGGCGTTTGATCTTACGCCGGAGGCCGTTGCCCAGGCAGCGGCACTGCTCCAGAAGGCATTAGTCGCAGCAAAGGATATGATGGAACTCTGTCCACTGCTGCACAAAATACAAAAGGAGGCAAAGGAAAGCTGGACAGGAATGAGGCCGTGTCGTCCAAGGAGTTGAACCGAGCTGAAGTGCCAGAATCATCGCAAGCAAGCAAGTCTGGTGGTGGCAACCAGCCATATTGCTTTCGCTGCTTGACAAAAGGCCATACCATGCAAACTTGTACTGCTGCGATGCTATGTGAGGTGTGTGAAAGCAAAGATCATACAAACGCAAGATGTCCGAGGTTTAGGGCAGCAAAGGATATGCTGTGGAAGGGCTAGGCTTTTACTACATTCCACAACCTGGTAATGTGAGACCGATGGGTGACAACAGCAAGGCGACAATCAAGGTGACAAAGGGTTCTCTGACAGTGGCACAGGTTACAACTGAGTTAGAGAGGTTGGTCTTGGCTGACTGGGGATGGAATGTGATGGATCTTGGCAGTAATAAATTCATGGCTACTTTCCCGTCTCGGGCTGAGATCCGGCGTATGTTTGAATGGGGTGCTGTAAACACCAAGTTCAATGCTACGATGGAGATTCAAGAGCGTCCGGGTGGGGGCAATTTGAAATATGAATTACCGAAGGTGTGGATTCAATTTACCGGCTTGCCAGAAGAGTTGAGGGTATTCGAGGTGCTATGACAAAAGATGTTGATATGGGCTTCACTCGAAAGTTTGATGTTAGCCGTATTAAGGTGACGGTCCTCAACCCAAATCTGATTCCACGGTTTGTGGATGTGGTCATAGGGGATTTCCTATACGGGCTACAGTTTCGGATAGAGAAGGAACCGGATAATTCTAAACCGGGACCTATGGATATGGATGGTGAGGGTGATGCCGGGGACGGCGATCAACAAAAAAGGGCAGCAAGGGCGACGGGGATAAGGATCAACATAATTTGAGCGCTTCGAAAGATGGTAAAGGAAAGTCGGTGAATGTGGGTTCTACCTCAGTTGGGGGAGGCACTCAGAGGCCCGTGTTCCACCTGGTAGTGCCTGAAAAGCAGGCGCCTACTGCTGCCCAGGTAGAGACTGAGCAAGCCACTGGTCTGGATGTGGAGATGTCTAGTACACTCTTGACTACCCAGGAAGCAATGGCTGAGAATGGTCTTAGTACTGAGGAGTTAGCAGATATAGAGGAGGAGGATTTGCTGGATGATGATGATCCTGGGAACACTTCGGAGGATGACTTCGCAGGCAAGGCTGCTGCTTTAGCTGGCATCCCTGAAGTTGAACTGTTGGTGTCCCCGCGTACAAGCAAGCGGCGGGCTGCGACGTCGGGGGAGGACTCGCTGGACTGTGCTACTGCTTTGAAGGCGGCTAGGAACCTGGATGGGAAGAAAGGTAATAATGACATATCTTTCTTGTGTTATTCAGATTCAAATATTACTTCTAAATTTTCTGCAGTAGGTATTACGCTAGGTGATGGTAATACTTCTGCTAGTGATTCAGTTAACTTTCTTAAATCGTTAGAGGAAAGTAGACTAACAGAATCTACTACTAGAGATATTAAAACAGAAGTCTTAGAAAGAGAGGAAAAAGAATTAGCAGATGAAGAGGAATTAGACCGTTTTATTCTCAATAATATTTGTGGAGATATTATGGATGAAGTTTTGGTTGATAGTAGTGAGCTCATACATATGACTCGTACTACATCATCTCATACCAAAAATACCTAGAGCTGTAAAACAAAAAGGTGTAATCAATGAAAGGAGTCTTCTGGAATAGTGATGGGTTTAAGGACCGAAGAAACATCGTTTTATTTCAGACCTTACAAAAGAACAGAATCTGAGTTTTATAGCCATCTCTGAAACGGTCAGAAGTAGTTTTACTGATTCCTTCCTTAGAAATCTATGTGCTGCCAAAAATTATATCTGGCATGTCAAAGAGCCTAGAGGACGCTCAGGCGGAATTCTCTTGGGCATTGACCTGGATGTTTTCATATAGGCACCATAGATGAAGGGGACTTCTACGTTAAATTTCACCAGTGTAACAAAGTGGATGATTTTAAATGGGCCTTAGTGGCTGTCTATGGGCCGGCACAGCCAGAGTTAAAGGAACAATTTCTAGTAGAATTAGTGAACATGTGTAGCACTGAAACTTTACCAATACTGATTGGTGGTGATTTTAATATTCTTCGAAGACCGGAAGATAAGAATAAGGACAATTTTGACCATCGTTGGCCTTTAACGCTATAATTGACGGCTTAAATCTTAGAGAAATTGAAATGTCGGGCAGACAATACACATGGGCAAATTCTATGCCCAACCCCACATATAAGAAATTAGACAGAATTTTATCTACTACGGAGTGGGAGCAAAAGTTTCCTTTAACAACGGTGGTGGCTTTAACTCGAGATATTTCTGACCATACACCTCTCTTACTTAATTCTGGTGAAGCATCCTCATGTAGTAGTCCACCTGCTTTCAAGTTTGAGCTAGGGTGGTTATTACGGGATGGTTTTGCTAATATGGTAAGAGACATATGGGAGAATGAGAGTGCTGGGTCGACCCCGATGGAACGTTGGCAGGCTAAAATAAGACGCCTTCGTCAACACCTAAGGGGATGGGCCAAACATACAAGCGGTGCTAATAAAAAAGAAAAAAAGGAAAACCTTGATAAACTGGATGTGATGGACAAGAAAGCAGAAACATCCTTGCTAACACCTCAGGAAATTGATCTAAAACATTATTTCCGCAATAGGATAGCAGAGATGTTGAGAGAGGAAGAAGTTAAATGGTACCAGAGGTCAAAGGTTAAAAACCTTTTGGAGGGCGACTCAAATACAAAGTATTTTCAGCTGGTTGCTAATGGCAAGTTTAGGAAAACCAGGATTTTCCAACTAAAGGATGGGGATAAAACAATAACTGGTGATACTGAATTAAAAAGTATATCATCTGGTATTATAGGAATCTCTTTGGCCCACCAGAACATAGCACAGTAACTATGGATGCTAATAGAACAGAAGACATTCCCCAGGTCTCAGACCAGGAAAATGATCTTTTAATAAAAGAATTTAGTGAGGAAGAGGTGAGAGCTGCAATATTTCAAATGGAACACAATAAGGCACCTGGACCTGATGGTTTCCCGGCTGAATTCTATCAGGCATTCTGGAATGTTATAAAAGGTGATCTAATGAATTTATTTGCAGCTTTCCATGATGGTTCTCTACCTCTATACAGTCTAAATTTTGGAACCATAATCCTCCTTCCAAAATGTAGAGAGGCTATAACAATAAGGCAATATAGACCTATCTGTTTGCTTAACGTAAGCCTCAAAATTTTTACTAAGGTGGCCACTAATAGAGTAACTTGTGTCGCTAAGAATATAATTAGCCCTACACAAACTGCTTTTATACCAGGCCGTAATATAATGGAGGGGGTGATTATACTTCACGAGACAATTCATGAGCTCCATAGGAAAAAGGAAAGCGGTGTTGTCTTTAAGATTGACTTTGAAAAAGCATATGACAAGGTCAAATGGTCATTTGTGCAACAAACCTTACAAATGAAAGGATTTTCTGACAAGTGATGTTCTTGGATAAATGCTTTCATGCAAGGGGGACATGTGGGTGTAAAGATAAATGACCAAGTGGGTCAAAACTTTTAGACCTCTAAAGGCCATCGACAAGGCGATCCGTTATCTCCTCTGCTTTTTAATATTGTAGCAGACATGCTGGCGATTTTAATAAATAGAGCTAGAGATGACGGGCAGGTTGAGGGATTGGTGCCACACATTGTTGATGGGGGTTATCTGTCCTTCAATATGCGGATAACACTATTATTTTCATGGATCACGATTTGGAAAAGGCAACTAATATGAAATTATTATTGTGTGCTTTTGAACAATTATCGGGTCTAAAGATTAATTTCCATAAGAGCGAGTTTTTTTTTTGTTTTGGGGAGGCAAAAGTAGATGAACAGCTCTATTCTCAATTATTTGGGTGCCAGATTGGTTCTTACCCGTTTAGGTACCTAGGCATCCCAATGCATTATCGTAAGCTGAGTAATAGAGATTGGAGGGAAATAGAGGAGAAATTTGAAAAGAAACTTAGTAGTTGGAAAGGAAAGATTATGTCAGTAGGGGGTCGTCTGGTCTTAATTAATTCAGTGCTAACTAGCCTAGTTATGTTCATGCTGTCTTTTTTTGAGGTACCCAAAGGGGTTCTTGAAAAACTGAATTATTATCGATCTAGATTCTTCTGGCAAGGGGATGAACATAACAAAAAAAATATAGGATAATAAAGTGGGGTATAATTTGCCAACCAAAGGACATGGGGTCTAGGCGTGTTGGATATAGAAACCCAGAACAAGTGTCTTCTTAGTAAATGGTTGTATAAACTTTTTAACGAGGAAGGTTTATGGCAACAGTTACTTAGGAAGAAGTACTTGAGAAACCAGACCTTAACTCAAGTAGATCGGAAACCAACTGATTCGCATTTCTGGTCAGGCTTAATGAAGGTAAAAGACACCTTTTCAAGCCTAGGCTCTCTACATCTTAATAACGGCGAACAGATCAGGTTCTGGGAGGATTTATGGCTGGGCACACAACCATTAAAGCTACAGCACCCGAGTTTGTATAATATTGTGCGCCAGAAAAACGCTACAATTGCTTCTGTCTTTGATAGGATTCCGCTGAATATTTCATTTAGGCGACATCTTTCGGGCGGAACTCTTGCTCTCTGGCATAACCTGGTGGCTCGTATTATGCATATCCATCTAAATAATACAAATGATAGTTTCAGATGGAACGGCAGGCAGTCTAGTATTTTCTAGTATTTTCTCAGTACAATCGATGTATAAGATATTAAAGAATAATTCTATCACAGTACCCCAGCATAAAACCTTACGGAAGTTGAAAATGCCCCTTAAGATAAAGATTTTCATGTGGTACTTGCTTAAAGGTGTCGTACTCGCGAAAGATAATTTAGCTAGACGCAATTGGCAGGGTAGTATTAAATGTTGTTTTTTGACTCAACTGAAACAATACAACATCTCTTCTTTGATTCCATTATGCCAAGGTCTTATGGAGGGTGGTACACTGCACTTTAGGCTTAAGCTCACCACGTAATGTCAGACACATGTTTGGTACATGGCTTGCAGGGGTAGATAATAAACTCAGGGAGAAAATCTTAGTTGGCTTGGATGGAGATTTAGTGTTACAGACTTTCTTTGTGTGCGTCTCTTGTCCTTCGTTGTGAGTTTTTAGCGTGAGCAGACGGATGTGCTGCGAACTTTGTAATAATGCGTTGTAGCCTTCTCCAAAAGGTCAAAGCCAGATTCTTTTCCATTATCTAAAAAAATATTTTTTTAAAAAAAAAACTCTTTTGTCAATATGGCAGTGGCTAGTGGGCATTGGGCAGTGACACGTGGCCATCCAAAGGAGAAGCAAGCACGCAAACAGCAAGGCAAACCGGTGGTAATGGCAGTACAGGCCTAAGTGAAGACCGAAATGCATAGCAGGAGGGCCTTGGGCCAAGATTTTGTACTGACCCGGCCGTGAACGGGCCGAACTAGACTTTATTAACGACTGTCACACACGGCCCACACCTCCTCCCACTCTCTCTCTCACCCAAAAAAAAAAATCTGTGTGTTGTTCCATCATTCCATGGCAGGCTGAATTTGAGCCTCAATTATGTTCTGGGCAAATTCTTCTTTCGTTCTTTCCGGTGCACGTCCAACGTCGGATTGTGTATATTTTCAGCAGGTCCGTACCTAAATTTATCAGGCCCTGGTGCTGAATACAACATGGTGGCCCCTATATTTATGACTCTAGAGGAAACGACTAATAGATGAAGTATCGGGACAATTTTCTTTGCTTATAAATTGTGATCGAAGCTTGATGTCAAGCAAAAATGCATATATGTAGTTAATAAAACTAAAAAACTGAAATCCAAATTGCCGTGCCCAATCATCCACCTGATGATATACTAGATGTCACTCGATGATAAGAAAACAGAAATAAGACTGTCAGATGAGAGAAAGACTACACATGAGTCATGGCCACATCTTGCAGCCGCCATAGCAGATCAGCTGATGATATACCTGAAGCAACCGATGCGTGATGCCCTCGAATCCCCGATTGCCTGATGAAGTTTGATGCAGCAGCACCTGGACGCCTCACGCCTGGGTAGCAACAATGCACGCCGACGGCGGCGGCCAGCAGCGATGGAAGTCGAGTCCCTCCGTCTCGTTCGCTGGCTGGCTTCAATGTTTAACGTAAATTAAGATGCTTAGTGTTATTGGGCTTAATTATCTGGGCGGCCCTTAAAATTGGGCGGCCCCGTGTTGTCGCGCCGGTTACGCCGCCTGATCGACGGGCCTGATTTTCAGTAGTCCCTCATGTGTGCTATAGCTGTACCCAGATGAGACGTATAACAAAAGTAGTTCTTCATAGGCACTACTACATGTCTACATGTGCAGAAGCAGTCTCACGACGACACACGGCATCAATATGACATCCTCAGGTTCGCAACCGCTCAGATTACAAAACTAATAAAATTAAGGTGGTTCTTAGCAGAGCAACTCCCAATGAGGAGATCTCAGGGGACGGCACGACGACGGCTGCCGAGGCCCGCGCGCTCGAGGTGGCGATGCCGCGCGGGGTCGCGCCCTGGTCCAGCGGCAGCCGCGGCCATGCGCAAGTTCTCGCGCTCGGCTCGTGGATAAGGCTTCCTGTCTATTCTATTTCAGCTTCTCCACTTCCTCGCTGACGGTGTCGCCAGTAATCAGCAATTTCTGCACCGCGCTGCTCCGACGCCTCACCGTCCTCTTCCAGGTGTGTCTCAGCTTTACGGAGAATCTTGCTTCATCAGCTCGCTAGGTTGCTCTAGCTAATGTCCCACTCTGACCGGCCTCGTGTATAGCAGTGTTCCCCCTTGTTTGTGTAGCTAAGCCTCAGAGTTCAGTTTACACATTTTTATTGCTGACATAGCAATCCTACTAGGAATCTTGGGGACTAGATCGAGAAAAAGCTAAAGGTAGCAATAATATTTTGCATCGCCAACTGGCAAGCTTTGTTAAGCTTCACAAACAAAATGCTGATATATTCAATAGTTGTTGCGTTGATTTTGACGGGGAGGAGGTCCTGGATGTTGCCATGACTCTGTAGTTTGTTTACTCTTTCGGTGTTCAAGAGCCTCTATATAATTACAAATAGTCTGTTAGGTTTCGTTTCCAAGTGTTTCACATGTGTTTACCTGTCCTTGGTGCCGTATCCAGGACAGCTTTTGGCTTGGTAAAGGTTTCACAAGATTAGCTAAAACACATTAATAAGATGCATATCGGCAGATATGAAGGTGTACATTAATAGCTTTACTAGTTAGATTGCTCATGCTTGGGAAGCAACTACACTTTCCTATTTTGGTTTTGACACCTGATAAAGCTGGTGTACAAAGTTAAATACCTGTTAGTCTAGCTTGTTGATTCCTGAAGTTGGCTATATAATATGTGTTCCTAGGTAAAATGGTTAGGCCAGCCAGATCAATGTTCAAATCCTATAGGTAAGCTTTGGAACACTGATCCTGTAGGCCAAAACTATATAGCAAGTTAGGTCCTCGTTTATCTGTTCCAACTAAATTGTGTCTTGCTTGTTGCATCAGCATTTGAGCAAAGAATTATGTCTACAAGATCTAATCATGGACCTAATCTGTTAGATGATTTTAATAACATTATTAAGTGGTTAGACTTCATGTCGTTATTGATTAGTTTATCGTTTCTATGTACTCAAACTGGATGGAGAAGCCCATGTTCTGATAACCTGTGAACTGAAAGATGATCCACAGGTAGAGAAGAGCAAAGGAATATGTTCTTATTTTTATATGTTGTCTTATAATGCATACACTTATTTGGAGAAAAGTTTTAACTACTGACTCAAAGAGTTTTTTTTTTCCTCTGGAATCAATGAAGGTGACAAGTGCTGGACTTCGCGTGCCATAGCGACAGCACCCTCTCCTTCTTCGACAAACTAAAATCGGAGACCGACGCCTCGAACTAGACCGATTTGAGGATTTCAAAGCCAATTTGTACACAAAACACAAGCAACACAGGCTGCAGCACCCCCTAGCCCGGGTGCTGGGTCCGCCACTGCCGCCGCAGTTGGTCGCGGCGACGACTATCTCAGATCGATCGGTGCACACAGAGTATCAGTGGCGTGCGGCGCGCGACTGACCGTGTTTAGTTCGCGGAAACATTTCGTGAAAAGATTTCGGGTTTGATTTAGGAGTAGTAAATGTAGACGAAAAAGGTGAAAAGTTACATGGATATGTTTGAAATCTCGAGACGAATCTAATGATAATAATTAGAGGGTAATTAATCTACAATTAGCGGATGGTTACTGTAGCATTACTGTTGCAAATCATGGATTAAGTGATCAAGTAAAAATAGCTCCATGGTTTCTTTAAAAAAGAAATTGGATGACAGAGTTCATCCGGGAAAACTATATGACTTGCGAAAGGTTTTTCTTACTAGCATAGGGAGTAAGATCGAAACATCAAACATCACGCCTTCCTTAATCTTATCCAACCGGTCGGAAACATCAAATCAAATAAACGCCAAATGACAGCAAGCGACAAAACACAGACTGCATTACTATACTTAGCCACGGGCCCCACGACATTAATTTGTTGCATGACTGCATCCTCGCATGATCACTCCTCTCCTCGCGCTCGGACTGGGTAGACCGACCGCTAGAATGGACTGAACTTGGTTGTCGTGATTGGTGATCAATTGACCATATTCTAGAAGGTAGCATGCAACATATGAGGACACGTGGCAAAGGCCCAATCTTTGCCATGTGTTTTTACCATAGCACACGGCAAAGACAGGCCACGTATGCCGGCCACGTGGGCCTTTGCCGTGTGCCACGTGGCATAGCACCTGCATGTTTGGCACAATGCCACGTGGCACACGGCAAAGGCCTAGTAACGGGGACGACCGTTACTGGTTTACGGCACACGGCAAAGGGAGGGGCATACGGCAAAGAGCATCTTTGCCGTCCAAACTTTGTCGTGTGCCCTTCGCTGTGTGTTACACACGGCAAAGTATTTAAGGCTTTGTCGTGTGTAACGGGCACACGGCGAAGCCCCGAAATCCGGTGCCCCCCTAGCTCCGCCACTTACGGTAGTCCACGTATTTGAATGATTTTTGCTCTTCGGATCCTCCAAAATCAGAGGATGAGGAAATTTTCTGTTTTTATAGAAAGCCTAGTTTGGTACAATCCGATTCAGATTTTTCAATGGATGAGGAGATTGCTGTGTAATTAAGCTAGCTGGTCAATTATACTCTTCATCAATCGATCACCAAAGTTAAACCTTGTCGATTGAATAGCAGCAGAGACGTCGTTGCTCTGTATGTATAAAAAAAAACTAGAAAACTACTAGAACGCGCACCTCGTTTTTTTTTTACCAGTGACATGTTGGGTGTAGGTTTTTAGTATTTATTTATGTAGGGCTATAGAATTATAAATTGAGGTATTTTTCTTTATAGAAGATAAATTGAAGTATTTATTCTGGGGTCTTAATTTTGTTGCTTTTACCTTTTAACCTGCAATTTATATGAACACAGTTTGATCTCTGCACTTAGGAGTGGTGAGTGCACGACGGCAAAGATGCTGAACAGTAGTGCGCGGTAAACCGGCAGCACGTGTGAGTCGCGTCGTGGTATGTACGTACCAGACAGGATGATGACGACATAGAAGCCATCTGTGGGGCATGTCGTCGCTGGGTCCACCTACTGCACGAAGTGCGACGGCGGCAGTGGTAGCTGGGGCGGCGGTTGACAGGCTAAGAGGCTGGTACAGCCCTATAGGCACCGGCGTCGGCGCATCGCAGCTGCCAGAGGTGGATGACGCGGGGGCGCGAGCGAGGTCCCTGCTCCAACGATGGGAACTCGAGGTCACACGAAAGCTCTGGAAAGCCCAAGCTCTAGCAGCTCTAGATCAACGGCCGGTTGGAAACTAAGCTTGGGATCGGACGGTGTAAAAACTGTGATGACGTGGCTCGACGAGGGCTCGAGGAGCGCCCGATATCATGTCCAGGATTCGTATATTAAAGATGTGTATGTGTGGTTGGCCCACACCAAGCTCAGTTTATCCAGCAAACCACAGTAGTAGGACTTGGGCTTAGTAGGTTTCAGAGAATTGGGCTGGGTCGGTATGCGCTTGTTCTTTTGATGGGCTTATGCTTCATAACATTGGGCTGGGCCTCGAGGTGCTTGCTGCTACTGGTATCACATTGGCCCACACACGTCCTTGGTTTGTGTTGTGTGAACGTACGAGCCCCCCTTGCTTCTCTTTGAAGAATCGACTATTTTTGCTGCGAATAGTAGTATCTTATTAGGTCCAAGTCCAGCCCATCGTCCTTGCGCGCGCGTTCCTCTTTAGATTTGACGACGAACCGTCGAATAGCACCAACTGGCATTGGGCCGCGTCACGCGTAGTTGACCCTGGTAGGGCATGACAAAAGGGCTACTGCAGCTGGATGGAGGTTGTGGAGGCCAGGGTAAAATTTTTCGGAACAGTAGCGGTTTTTTCGGGAATAAAAACCGGGCCGGTAAACCGGTCAAACCGGCCGGTTAACCAGTAAGAGCGGTTTGGTAGTGTCGGTTTTGAACGGTAACCGGCCCTATTATGCTACCGGACCGGACCGGTTTGACCGGTAACCGGTCAAACCGGACCGGTTACCAACGGTAAATTTAGAGGCCCTCGAGCTAGCTTCGTTTCTCTCTGCTTCCTTGTGGACCCAAATTAAACAAAGCTAGCTGCTAGGGCCCCGACCAACTCGGCGTATGTTGGTATCTTTTCACCCATCATCACATCTAAATGCATGAAGTATTAAATGTAAACGAAAAATGCGAAAAGTTATATGGATGGGCTGTAAATCGCGAGACGAATCTAATGAGCCTACTTAATCCATGATTTGCAATAGTAATGCTACAGTAACCATCCGCTAATTATGGATTAATTACCCTCTAATTACCATCGTTAGATTTGTCTCGAGATTTCCAACCTATCCATATAACTTTCCACATTTACTACTCCTAAATTGGTAAAATCAATACCTGAAATCTTTTCACCAAAAACTTTTCATCAACTAAACACGGGCTTGAATTCGTGATGAATCTCTTGAGCTTGACAAGTGTGTGGTACGAACGAAACGAACTGGCTGCCCAGCAGGAGAAGCATCTCCCATCCCCTTCGCCAACGTCAGCTCGCAGTACGGGCGCGTCAACTCATCGTTTCGCAAGATGATCGAGGCGCTGTGAGCAACTGAGCATACGTGGAGTGGGACCTATAGAGGCTCCAGCTCAAAGCCAGGAAAACGTTGCTACAAGTTTGCTAATCATAGACACAAGCTGATAGTAAACTAATCATGCCAGATTAGAGACCCCGCTCAGGCTCTTCAGTAGAAATTTGCTGTATATTGCTGAAAATGGCGCTAGTGACCCCGCGTCCGTTTTTTTTTTATTTGTTCCACCTGCACTTGCGAATGAACAACACAGTTCAGACTTCAGGCTTCGGAGGGGATAATATAATTATGCTCTTGTCTGCATGCAGTACACAGTAGTTTTAGAACAGGGGTGTAGCGACTGCAACCAGTGCATCGGAAGTTTCGGGATTTTTTTACAAAAATAACAACAAATATAGGCAACGCAAAAACCAGTACCTCTCCTTGCGAATGGGCTGGACAACAGCAAAACTAAAACAAGTTGCAGCCTTACACGGGGGTTTACCTAGAATAATAGCTCGCAGAAGAACCACAGGACCAATTAAAAGTTTATATTAGTCCCGTACGGGAACCTTAATCTTGCTGGGGACGTGTTTTTTGGCTACAAAACAAACGCCAGGCCGCCTTTCGTTTTATTTCCTTACTTACCTGGACAGGGTACATGAGCGATCGAGAAGGCTCATGGCCTAGATTAGTGGCCAGGCACTTTGGAGTAGCGCTAGGCACTAGCCTACAGTCTCCTAAGTTACAATCTCGATCATAATTTATTGTAGAGGGGTGATTTTTTTAGATAGGAGAAAGAATCTCCGATGATCCCCCCATCGAATCAAAATGCATGTCGACATCAACGACTAAGTCTTCTTAGCTTAATGTTTTCCTATCAAAGGTGAACTATCTTAGTATCTATAAGTGCTTTTGGATTAACTTTCACCATTTACTCTCAGAATTTTACCATAAGCAGAATCTTGACGTACACGTCATGATCAAATTAAGAAAGCCAAAGTTGGTGAAGTTTTCAGCTCTATGGTCTGTTCTACCATTTTTATGTGCCAGGCTGCCAGCTATATAAAGGTGGCAGTTTGTTTTCACGATCATCACTGCACAAATGGAAGCCATATCCCCCTTTCTATATCTATGCACAACTTGCAGACACAGTAATGAGTATACAAACAAAATTTGTTTGGGTGCGGAACGAGTATGTAGGTGCCAATCATATGTGGGTAATAAGAACGGGAATCGGCACTGGTAAGATTATTTACTTTTGGTTACTGCACGGTTTTTCTAAAAACCAACTAGCATGCATGTGTACACAATTCCGATGAACCCAACTTTTGTGCTTGCTCACACGCTTGCTCTCTGTGTGCACATATATACGTGCTCAGAAATGACACTGTTAACATTTCAAACATGAACATTATCGAATAGCCACTTATGAAAATTCATTAATGTTCTTCTTCTAAAAAATTAATTAAGCATTGCCAATTGAGACATGACATCCCGCAATGGTAATGTCAGGATAATAATTATTAGTAGGAATTTTTCTTTTCTTTAGGGCTGGAATTGATTATTAGTCTATGAAAAGGATGTAACACTTTTTAGTTGGCTTCTCAAAATGTGGATAGTGTTCTCTCCTACGCATGGACTAGAAGACATACAATTAATTAATTCAAACAAATTAATGGATATCGGACATAGCTATTTTTCTTTTGTGAAGGAATAGATATGGACAGACTTAGCATATACCTCAGGAATACATATATGAAATTAAGATGCAGTAACAAAAGGAACACTCTCGCAAAAAAAAAAGAAAAGAAAATCGTATATCACATCATAGATGATGTGATATATATACATCTCATGCATCTAGCTAGGATTTTATGTGTAGTCAAATCCGCGTTAATAAACAGGATACCTCAAAACCTCTCAGATCTTGACATTCATATGCACGGATATGAACCCTAGCCAATCCATCATGGGGCATCGCTGCTCAAATGGTTCTTGGAGAATTCCTCCTACCATCATTTAGATAATATACACCGAAAGTTTAACACATTTAAGATAATATACACCGAAAAAGCATCTACATATAGTTATATCAAAATTACCACCTACCATCAGTATATAGGTATCTAAGGAATTTTACAAAACAAAACTACAAATTACTAATTAATAGTTTCGTATGACAACTGCTACCTAGCTATCTACAAAATACTAACTACCATATACATATACCTAGTATCTACGTATACACATGCTAACTAGCTATCAACAAAATACTAACTACCATCTACAGATACCTATAAAAAATTACACCTAAAATTTAAAAATCGGTCTAGATGTACTAACTAATTTTTTCTATGTCCTAGTTCATATAAAAGAACTAAACTTAAAACTAAAATCTACGTGTGCACAGGCTAACTAAATCTAAAACCTAGCATCTAAAATTACACCTAAAATTTAGAAAGCAGTCTAGATCTGCAAACTAATTTTTTTCTATGTCCTAGTTCATATCTAAAAAAAACTCTACTTAAAACTAAAATCTACGTAAAAAACTATATCTAAAACCTAGCATCTACAAATAGCTATCTAAAAACATAGATGAAATTGACTGCAAGGTACAAAAAATTTACCTGATGCGAAGCGTAGATCCGGCAGAGCTTCGCTGCCCTCTACTCTCCTCCCCTCCGCACCCCTCTCATCTCCCTCTCCTCTTTCTTCTCGGCGCGGTGCTGAAAATGGAATGGCTAGGTGCTGGGCGCTGTGAATCGCGCGACTTTTATCGAGGGAGGGAGCTTTCGCCGGTTGAAACGGCGGGGGTCCCTAAATTTCGCCGTTCGAGGCGGCGAAAGGGGCTATCGCCGTCCCATACGGCGAAAAGGGTCCTGGGCCCATGGCGCCAACAGCCTTTCGCCGTTCGAACCGGCGATTTTTTTTCACCGAACGTTGCGCCCGTGGACCGCACCGACACCGCGGTAAAAGCTGCTGGGCGCCACTGCTTCAGACCTTTCGCCGTTTGACACGGCGATAGCCGTTTGGGGCGGCGATTTTTTTTCCCTCTCGCCAATTCAAACGGCGATAGCCGTATGATCCGGCGACAAAAGACCAAATCTGCTAAATTTTTGCCCAAGAATTTATTTTTGAAAAATCGTAAAAATATATATATAAAAATAAAAAAATTCTAAAGACTGCGTACCAGCAGTAGCACTCATATGGGCTCGCTCGTCTTCCGTTGTGGGCTCTCGATTCATTCACCGAGCTGGGGCCTTTGGGCCGCTGGGGGCATGGCCTCGGCCGCGACGCGCCCATGGCGGCTTCCTCGCTCGCGTTTGAACTTTCAACGCCCGCTTGGTTTGTTACGTGTCCGGCCGGATTCTGCCCGTCCTGTTATTTTGGTCCGATTGATTGGGAGGTCCTGCCCTGCGCGTATTCAAGGCGACATTACGCCGTACAGTACCCACGTGCTACATATACGTCGCCCCGGCCCGGTATAGCATTTTTTTCGAACAACTAACTTAGGGGGGGGGGGGGGGGGGGGGTGACGCAAATCCTTTTCATCTTTAAATGAAAAACCGTTAGGCGATGTGTCCGTTTCTGTTTGACCGTTTCAACGACAAGTGCCGAGACCTGGAGTCCCCTGGATCCAGGGCAACGTGGTTCAGCCGTCGTTGCTTCTAGTCTTGCCGGCGGGGGCCGGGGGAAAAGCAGCGACGGCTCGCTCCACGCGTGGCATTGTTCATCCATGATCCATGCAGCGTAACACAAGCCAATTTACCTCCACGTAGGAGCGCGAGTTCTGAATTTCTGATCGTTTTCAGACTTACCGTGGCGGCTTCATAATTGGCCTCCTCGTACTGTCTAGTGTCGTGTCCGCCATCGATCTACAAGTAGTAGTAGAGTACTCCGTATCTCCTAGGATAGGAGCCGGGGCATAATTGCGCGTGCGGGGCAGGGCGGTTCAGAACGGAACATGTGGACGGGGGCGCTCACTGTCACTGTCCTCCACACTACCAGAAAAACTCACATTGGTGCGTCGTACGTTAGTGCCGGTCAGCCTGGAGCCGGCACTAACGTGGTGCGCCGACCGCGAAGCCACGTTAGT
Organism: Urochloa ruziziensis; assembly: GCA_015476505.1. NCBI lineage: Eukaryota > Viridiplantae > Streptophyta > Magnoliopsida > Poales > Poaceae > Urochloa > Urochloa ruziziensis. The sequence continues at coordinate 28,669,708 of CM027126.1, read as the reverse complement.
GCCGGTCGAGAACACCAGCCGACACTAACGTGCGTCATTTAGTGCCGGCTGGTGTTATTGACCGGCACTAAATGGGCGCGTCACGTTAGTGCCGGTCGAGAACACCAGCCGACACTAACGTACGCGTATTTACGCGCGAAAAAATCGCGTGACTTGTGGCGGCGCGCGCGTGCAGGCCTCCCGAGTGCGTGCAATATTTTTATTTATTTATTTTTTGGTTGACGCAAAAGCACGTTAGTGCCGGCTGGGGTTACCAGCCGGCACTAACCTACGCACGTTAGTGCCGGCAAATTAGTGCCGGTCAGGCTGACCGGCACTAAGGCCCCTATGACCGGCACTAAAAAGAGAGGTTTTCCAAGCCGTGCCATGATGTTCGAGTTGAGGGAGGCCCCTCAAGGGCAGGTAAAAAAAAATTGGTCCGACGGGGGCACAAAGCAGACATCCTCCGTCAGGGCTCGACCTATAGGGAACCACAGGGACGGCCTTTTACAGTGGGCTGTAGTACAGTACAGGTTTAAGCACCTGAAATGAATCAAGTGTCGATTCTGTATTTTACACCGAATTGACCGTAGCCTCCTGTAGCTCCGCCCTTGGCTGGAGACCCCTCGTATTTAAGCACGGCTATTCCTACCACAACAGGAGAGATGGGACTAAAGTCCCCCCGCGACTGGGCCGACAAATAAGCCATGTTAGGCTAGGCCAGTTGGAGATTAGTGCCTTATTGAGCTGGAGAGCAGGGAGAGAGTGTCAAGTACTCGCATAGAAGAAAAGCTCAAAGCCCTCTAAAAAAACAAGAAGAAGAAGAGAAGCCCAAAGGCCTGCTGCTGGATGTCGTTGCCCAAAGTGGCAGCCTAGTTGGTCGCACGCATTTGTTGTCATAGAACAAAAATGAACTATTCATTCTTAAAAAACCAAAATAAAAAAAATGAGCTATTCATTCTATAGAAACAAAAATGAGCTATGTTTGGCATTTATATATGTCGAAGCTTTCGGCGAGTGCGGCCGCTACAGCCGGAGGCCGGGGGCCGGCGGAAACGCTATAAGCCGCATATGCGGTGTAAACACCATCACCGCAAAGCATCAGCACTCTCTCCTTTTGCCCCGCACCCTCCTCTTCGTGCACGTGCAGAAGCCATAATTTCTCCTTTTCTATTCGTTGCATGGGACCCACAAGAGAAGATTTTGAAAAACAATCCGTATTTCATAAACCAAGTATCCAAATCAAATTCCGATTGCACCACTGCATTTGTTACGACGAGATCTACAAAACTAGACCACACTTGACTATATTTTGATTAGATTTTTTTCTGAAACATATTTTCATGAAGATGGAACAATTTCATCAACGGCTGGAACAAATTCACTGTGAGCAGGGTGCAATTGTTCCAGCTCCACGATAAAATGTTCTAACTTTAATAAAGAAATGTTCCATAAAAAAGTCAATTCAAATATAGTTGAGAGTAGTCTAGTTTCGAAGATCTCATTGTAAAAAAATACAATGGTACAATTAAAAATTTATTTGGACATTTAATTTAAAAGCAACGATTTTTTCACGGCTTTAGAGTTGTGCTGCATGCGCTCCTACTGAAAGCCCACACCGCATGCTGTAGGCTGAATGGCTTCCTGGAGGTGTGTGCGGTGCTGTCCTCGGTGCCGCATCTGCGGCAGGCAGTGATGCCCCCCTGCCAATTAATTATATTGGCGTTGTCGAGCTCCTCAGCCGGGCCGGCTGCCGGTGAATGAATAAGGCAGGAGCGGTTACCTTCGTTGGATTGTATATTTGTACAAGGGCACGTGCCACACGTGTTGTATTAAATTAGTTAACTTGGACTCTTTAGATTAATCTAGAGCGTTCGATCATCATAAAATCCGACGGTGTAGGAGTAATGTACTCAACTTAAACTCTTTAGATTAATCTAACTTGGACTCTTTAGATTAATCTATAGCGTCCGATCATCATCATAAAATCCGACGGTGTTGGAGGAGTAAGAGTAACCCTGGTACGAAAATTTCGTCGTCATGTACGTGTTGTTGAACTACTCGAGCATCCACTTTGTGCTCCTTCACATCACGATGACGACGTTGGCCTCCACTTCAATGTTCACTCGTGGGGTCGACGTCGAGTAAGAAAAATTGACAAAAAAAATCCAAACAAAACTTTTAGTTGAAAATTTGATACAAAAAGTTTGTAAATAGACATTTGTGTAAAAAAAATCAAAAATTTGAGAATAAAAATTGGAAAACAAAAAAGGTTTACAATAAAATTTATGAACTAAAAGTTTTAAATATAACCTTGCAATGGAAAAAAATTAGTAAGACAAAATGTTATAAAATAACTTTGGAGGAAAAACTAAAAAACAAAATTATGGGAGAAAAAGTTATGAACAAAATACATTTTCGAGTAAACTTTGGACGGAAATAGAGAGCCACAAAGAAAGGTGAAACAAACACAAACCACCATCATAGTGAACCGGTCGAACCACAAGGAGCCGAGCCGAGCCATCAGACCCCTGCCGGAGTGGAGTAGCAACGAAACCACAAAACAGCCGAGCTAGCTTGATGAGATAGGTGTACTGTGTACATCAGGATGTTCAGTGAAGCCGGGAGATCCCTCGCTTTTAAGCATGGCTATTGCTGCATCCGCGGGCGAGGTGGGACTAAAGTCCTCCCCGCGCAGCAACAACAAACGCAGCACACTGGGCCGAAGAGTAGCCCATGTTCGGTAAGGTCCATTTTTCCGTCCGTCACACTGGGCTCTCTCGCTCGACAGGCCGGTCAAGCTCAGTGGGGGCCCGCCGGTTGAGGCCTGATCCCCACTCGCATTTCAGTTGGACGCGCACTGGACTCGTATGCGGGTGTGTACCGTATATCAGCAGCAGTATGCCTGCCGCCCACGGGGTTTCGTTTCGCTTCGTAGCCCCGCGTAGATATAGGCGGCGGGTACTGGTGGTGTCGTGTTTCTGCCTTCCTGATTCTGAATCTGACCCCTCCCATCGCCGCACGTGAAGGTGAAACCAAACCTGGATTAGAGCCGGCGATTGCTCTCCGCCGCTGGAGCATAGAGCTGTCTCCTAGCTTGCTGATTATTGGGCACCTTTCATTCATGTGTGCCTGCCGCGCGAGGTGAAAGGCGTAAAAATCGTCATCATTCCATGCCCATGCGCTTGCTTAACTTGTCCCAGCTGGCCGGCTTGCTTCTTGTCCCTGCTCTTTAGCTCCGATCTGGGTGATTGCATGCACCGCAACTGCGCAAGACTACTGACTGACTCACGTACACAGCCATGCTTCCACCCCTCCTGATGGGACGTGACGGCCTAGTGCTACCGCGTGACTGTTGTCACGCAGCCAAGTGCATGTTTGTTTACCACTGTGCCTGGCACTCTGGCAGAGTGGCAGGGCGCGGTTAGCGCACGCAGCTCTTACGGCACACTTTGTTATCGCGTCTAATCTAGTACGCGACCCGAAGCTCTCTGCTCAGGGCTTAAGTCCGAAGGAAAGAACTGCCCGCCCCGCGCGGCAGTTGGTGGCCTCGTATTGCATGCATGCAGGTTGCAGGCACGAGCAAAATCTTCTTGGCCGGCGCATGCAATCACGCACGGCGCGCGGCGCGCCGGCGCCAACGAACCACTGAACTAAGGCGCTGTTTACTTCAAAATTATCTTTTTTTTATGAAAAGTTATGCACTTAGAGAACCGTGTCAGTTTATTTCTACGCTTCTATATAGAAACAATATTTTTCTGTACATTTCACCACTTTATTACAATCTAAACACACCTTAATAAACATAACCCCACACCGCACGAGACGTGCGCTGCGGAATCCCAATTCTGAACCCGAGCGCCTGGATTGCAACTCACGCTCGGAGTCACATGGAGGGACGCACCCACACACAGTCTTATCTTCTCTTCCTCCCACCACTCATGCCGCAAAAGAGAAGTATCGCATTAACTCCTCGCTACCCTCCGTTGGCTTGCCGATGGAGCTCCGCCCGTCACGCCGTCGTCCGTGCTCCGTCCCCTATCCTACGCGCCTCGTCGCCGTCAGGCTGTGCTGCCGCTCCGCTCGGCCCGCCTCCAAGCTGTCCGTGCAAGCATGCCTTGGCTCCACTCGGCCCGCAGCCGTTCTGAGTAGGCGTGTCCCGGCAGCGGCGCTGGCCCCGGCGAGCGGCGTCTCGGCGAGCCCCGGCGCGGTCGCGGCAACCCCGACGGAGAGGACGACTCCGGTTGTGCAGGTGTTGCCTTTTTTTCTTTTGTTTAGAAAAGTTTGTTGCAAAAGTTTTCTAAAAAAGTTTTTCACCTTTTGCTCTAAATTTTGTTGCAAAGCTTTTCTTCAAACATTTTCACATTTTTTTCTTGTAAAAAATCTGTTCAAAATTTTTATGCCCAATCGCCCCAAAAGACTAGTCCAATAGGGGAAGGGTGGCTCTCACTTTTAAAGTGGCTTGGTCCTCCCAAGCTAAGCAAGGTGGGATAATTTGGACGTGCACGGCTTTGCCGCCTACACCGTCGTGCGCCTACACTGTTCTGCGCCTAGCCCATGGGCCGCCTACACCATCGTGCGCCTGCACTGTTCTGCGCCTGGCTAATCCGTACTCCCGTTGGACACGATTGCCGCCTACACTGTCGTGCGCCTGGCCAAACCGTGCTCCACGGCTGCCGCCTACACTGTTGTGCGCCTGGCCAAATCGTGTCCTGGGATGTCCTCATCATCCTCCCCTTCTTAACAAGGGCCCAGCTCTGATACCAAATAATGAGTCCGGCCCAGCACACCTCTCGAGGAAAGGCCCAATCGCCCCAAAAGACTAGTCCAATAGGGGAAGGGTGGCTCTCACTTTTAAAGTGGCTTGGTCCTCCCAAGCTAAGCAAGGTGGGATAATTTGGACGTGCACGGCTTTGCCGCCTACACCGTCGTGCGCCTACACTGTTCTGCGCCTAGCCCATGGGCCGCCTACACCATCGTGCGCCTGCACTGTTCTGCGCCTGGCTAATCCGTACTCCCGTTGGACACGATTGCCGCCTACACTGTCGTGCGCCTGGCCAAACCGTGCTCCACGGCTGCCGCCTACACTGTTGTGCGCCTGGCCAAATCGTGTCCTGAGATGTCCTCATCATGGGGTGCCTGAGTCGTGCGGGGCCCAGGACATAGAGTAGGCAGAGTGGGGCGCGCGTGGGGGACGCGTTCTTGGGGGACCCGCCGAGCGCAAATTAGACATGCCCCGTGCGCTGTCGGACGCTCATGCCGAGCCGTGAAAACCAGAGTAGGACGGCGCGGCAAGCATGGGCTTCCTTTATCCTATCTCTCGTGAGTCGTGAGGGCTTGATCTGGTGGAGGGCGTCGCGGCGGCAGGTAGCTCTCGTGTCCAGTTATTAGGGGGTGTTTGGGAGGGCTCTGGAGCTCTAAAAATAACTCCACTTCACTGTCTTCAAAAAAAGTTCCAGCCAAACACGTCCATCTCCATCAGCTCCATCTCCATAAAAAAGTTGGAGATATGGGTCATCTCCACGTCTTTTTGGAGTACCTCAAAGGGTGCTAAAAAACCCACCATGCCACTGGTTACACACGTACCGGTTCGTTTCTTTTTCACTCGCCCCATCCCCGTCGTCTCCTACAGCCCGCCGCTGCCCCTACACCGTCGTCACCCCTGCACCCGCTGCGCTGGAGCCGCGCCGCCCTAATCCGTCGGTGCCGCGCCGTCCTAGCTCGCCTCGGTTGCGCCCTCCGGAGCTCGCCTCGGCCGCGCCCCATCTTTTTTCGTTCATTTTCTCCTTCCTCAGTCTAGGCAGCACGCAAGAACGAGCAGCTCCATTCATGGACAAATCCCCTCCACTTTCCTTAACCAATTTCGAATTCTTCTCAACTACGGCACCACCACCTCCCCAGCTCCAATCGAGACCAAACCATGGGCGCAGCTGAGCCTCCACACGGTGGCAATCACGGATCTGGTGGCCGCCATTGCTGCCCACTACCAGAGCTCGGCCTCCTCGTCAACGACACCCGTTCGGCCTTCTTCCCAGCCAACAAAGTACACAAACGGAAGACCGGTGAGGCTCTGATTCGGTAGCCCTCCTCGTCCAACGCATTCACCGAGTTTCCACGACGGTTCTTGAGCTTGCCTGCCGCCGTTCTGCTGTGCGCGTGCGTGCTAAATGTCGTGAGGTAGGAGAGGACCTTGAGTATAAAGGAAAAGAAGTTCCAGGGGGTTATGTACAAGATTGTGGGTGTTATGTGTGAAGGTGGAATAGATCCAGGGGTCTCAGTGTTAAACCTAGTGGTCAATTCGAAAAAAAGATCTGTTTGTGACGATGACATGTGGGTCCATCCATCATGGGCAAAATAGACTATTCCCACCAAGTTCTCAAGTTTCCGGAGGTGGAGCACCACAGTTTGCCAAACATGTACAATAGCTCTATATTTTTTTTGAAGATGGTGGAGTAGAGCTACCAAAAAATGAAGCTGGTGAAGATGGAGCTCTTTTTATTAGGTGGAGCTCTCCCAAACACCCCTTAGTCACAGCACAGCACAGCACAGGAGGCGGCCGGTGCTCCATCAGCCAGCCGTGAACGCTGTTGCCACGGGTTCCACTACAACACGATGGGCCGGCGATGGCAATGGCATCTTCTTCTGTTTCACGGGCAGGTCTGAGGTTGGCGCGCCGGGGTGGAAAAGGGCGAGTGCGCGATGCGGCCCACGCTAGCTGCTGCTGCTCTACTACTAGTACAGTCATTCATCAGTCAACATCGCACTGGGCCGAAGCATCGTCACACCCGCTGCAACAACGTTCCAGTGTCGAGTTGCCGAAGCATCGCCACACGTGGATGACGGGACTTGATCGAGTTGGGTAAAACGTGTAAAAGCGAACGGGTTCAAAGTTCAAGCCCTTACGATCAAATGAAACCTGAAAAGCAAAAGCAAAATACCTTACGCCTTCAGAGTTGATTGTTATTTATGCAAAAAGAAATTCAGCTATTTGACAATGTTGACATGATCTTAAAAATGCAGGAACATGCTTCTTTGAATAAGAATTTCAATTTACCAACATTCAGCCAATGTGACCAACATTTCAATTGAACTTTCAAAAGAAGAGAGAGAATTTAAATGTTTTCTTTCAGATCCCAGGCAACTAATGGGTCGGACATTGTTCTTATAAACACCTAAATTCTAAACATAGTGGTACAAACAAATCGAGGCTTGCACCTGCTCTGTGCAAAAGCAAGAACCTTATTTCAATAAGCTTCATTTATGAAAGAAAAAATCGGAGCCGGACCACAGCCAGCGAACTTATCCACCAGCGGAACTGGTTGTTGTCGACTTGCCTCATGCATGCAACTGTATTTGACGCATTAACTGCTGAAGTTGACTTGCATGATGCAGACAACGGTTGTGATTGTCCATCCCTACAAGAATTGGGGTCCCAGACTGGCTGGCTGGCTGGCTGTAACCATGGTTTTTAAGGCGTCGCCAAAGCGTCCGGGCGGTCAAAAAACCTAGGCGTCGATGTCGCCTTATGATCCTCGCCTTGGCCTCCGAATCCGGAGCCACGCCGGTGGAGAACGGAGCTGCGCCGCCGAATCCGAAGCCACGCCGACGGAGAACGGAGCCCACCCACCGCGTCATGTCCTTCCTCCTCCTCCTCCGGTCTGCGGCTGAGAGAATCCGCAGCCACGGCATGGAGGGCCTGCAACGGGCGGCGGGATGAGGCAGGGGCGTGCGGCCTGAGGCGGGGAATGAGGCAGGGGCGGGCGGGCGGCCACGGAGGTCGAATTTCTCACCCATGGTTTTCAGGTTTGGGCCCCCGAAACCTATCGGGTTCGGTTTCGGGTTTGGGTTTTCACCCGTGGATACCCAATGGATAACCGAAATAAATCATTAGGAATTAAAACTCATGTTTTATAATATACTAATAATAACTTGTTTACTTATATACTACTCTAAGTTGACTTTGACAATTATTTATCATTTGTTGCCTCTTGTTTAGTTGTTTATACATATGAATATGTCATATATCATGCATATGTTTATAAAAAGTCATCATTGTTCTTAATATTTTGCCATACAAAACGAGTTTCGGGTATCCAATCGGGTTTTGGGTATCCGCGGGTTTCGATTTCGGGGATGGATTTTCACCCGAATCGGTGTTCGGGGCGGTTTTGGGTTTTAAGTTCGGATTTCGGTTTTGGGTGCCCAGACACTCCACCCGATCCGAACCCGACCCGTTGCCATTACTAAGCTTGACTACCTTTGTGCACAGTGCACTAGTTCAGCTGGACGCAGAGGTTGGCTTGTGAGTGGAAGCTGGTGATGAGGCGTCGCCTGCACGCAAAATACAGCAATGCGATTTGCTTGCTTCGATCACAATATATGCCACGCACTGAATGATTGGGAAAAAGAACGTTCGGTGCAATTGATCTGGAATGTAAAATATTGTGAGAAAGCCCGTGTTTAGTTGATGAAAAGTTTTTGGTGAAAAGATTTCGGGTATTGATTTTACCAATTTATGAGTAGTAAATGTGGACGAAAAAGATGGAAAGTTATATGGATAGGTTGGAAATCTCGAGACGAATCTAACGATGGTGATCAGAGGGTAATTAATCCATAATTAGCAGATGGTTACTGTAGCATTACTATTGCAAATCATGGATTAAGTAGACTCATTAGATTCGTCTCGCGATTTACAGCCCATTCATATAACTTTTCACCTTTTTCGTCTACATTTAATACTTCATGCATTTAAGATTCTCCTTTGATGTGATGGGTGAAAAGATTTCGGGTGGGAACTAAACAAGGGCAAACACTAAAGGCCAGACTCAACAAATCTTGCGCATACATTCTTTGAGATAGTATATGATTTTGCTTGTCAGCCTTGACCTCAATCCCTACAAAATAGATAGACAGCACTACATGAGGAAATCAGAATGATGATGTCATGGACTTAAATCACCATACACATTGTCGTGAGATCCATTGCAAAGCACTTACCTGGCTTTGAACACACACACACAGCCACACAGGTCACCTTGAAACCGAAATTGAAAACCCAATATTCCGGGCTCGTACCGTTTGCTAGGGCCCTCGATTTATATCGAAAAAACAACAACAAAAGGAGTGTCACGAACCTGCCGGCATCAGGTATGAAGAGGTGACGCTGCAAGCATCTGCATGCAAGAAGATGGCTGGAGGCAACCATTCAACTCCTAACAACACTGAAGATGCTGAACATTCTGAATGGCTGATTCAGAGTTATAGAGAAGCTGATGGAGAAACGGGCTCAACGGGCCAAAAGTTCTAGTGTTTGCCTTGCTGCGCCGGAGTTGTTTAAGAAGTAACTAGGCCCATAAGTAGAGTGTGCTAGGCCCAGAAGTAGAGTGCGAACTGTGCGATGCTTGATGCTAGTTGATACTCCTCGGCGTTCCATTCTTGCGTGGCAGGGGGCATCATCTGCGGACTGACTTCACACCAGCCATGTTAGTTCTCCTCGGCGTTCCATTGCTCGATCGGGCTTGTTAGCAACGTCATCACGGCTAAATCTTGTCAGCCATTAAAAAGCTGAGCTTGATCGATTTACACATGTGTCCGCGTCGAGTAAAGGTTTCATAACATGGCTTTGCTATTTCAAATTAAAGAGCAGAACTAACATTATTGCGCAGAGGAAGTAATAAGCTCACGCGCCAAAGAGCCAAAACCTTAATGAATAAGCTAATCATGTTTCATGACAAAATCCGATCGACTGTGCTGTGGCCGGGAGGTGAGCTCGTCAGCAGTGCACGATGGTATACTATCACTTACTACTTAAGAATTGTGTAGTAGATAAGTCATGATATGGGATGACAGTGCCGGCCCTAGGATTTTGAAGGCCCTCTGGCGAACTCGTCACGGCGGCCCCTCGTAGAGTTTAGATGGGCGGTGCACGGTTGGGCCTGGAGATTCACCAACTGCTGTCACCGCGATCACATCGTGAATTCGTGAGTTCGCGACGCCGGCGGCCACCAACGCGATGTAAATGCCGAATGCGTTTGGCCATATGCCAGCCACGAGTGCTCTACGGCTCCGCAGTCCGCAACGGCATATCCGACGACCGACGATTTCGCTTTCGCTGCTAAGTGCTGGCCGAGACATTTTAGCTCTTTGTTTTTGTTTATTGACCTCTTGACCTACGATCAGATAAACTTGCTCGTGTGTGGCTATACATATACATAATACATACTTGGGCTTGGACCCCCTTCTGACTTGGGCCCTCGGCCGTCGCACATGGTGGCCTACCCCTAGGGCCGGCCCTGTGGGATGATAAGTCATGATATGCCGAGGTGGCCAAACCTCTAGCTTGTAGTACACCTTACTGAGTGAGATGTGTTAGAGCAACGCTTATGGTTGCGCCAGCATCGGGCGATTCGTGCGCTCCAGTTCATCAAACGACCAAGCTGCAGCTGATGGGCTCCACGGTGAATTAATGAATGAGATGTTTTAAGTCTCGCGGATGCACTATTTTGTGGTTGCTCAATGCTCCAATTAAATCATTGTTAATCATCATTAACAGCTATATAATCTAGTAAACAAACGTAACATCCTCGAGGCACAGCACGCATGTAAGGTGAAACCCAAACGACAAGGAAAATAACCTAACTTGGGTCCCATCATGTCCGAAACATCACGCAAAAGGTGTAAATAAATATTACTAGGAGAGTATGGTCAATGACACTTGACTTTTCTCAAGATATTGCTAATTCTCATAGACTTTGAATTCTTGGTGGTCGGTTTAGATATGGAGTCCTTTAGATATTGAAATCTTCCTTTATAATCGTGTCATCGGCCAAATCAAACATACAAGCAAGTATTTAAAATACAGTAGACAAAACGTCAGAACAAAATAAGTAACAGAACTCTAAACTAAATTATTATACACATTGTTACGATCATGTGAGCACAAGAACCACAAGAAACTGAGCTAAAACACAAAAGTTTGGAACAAAACATTCACAAGGGTATATTTGTAAATCAATCTAAAACTCTGTTGACTGTTGAGGACTTCCACGGTTGGGCCGGGTTGTGGAGCTGTCGGGCTGACCGACCGGGTTGACCCGATTGACTTGGTCTGCTGCTGCTGCTTTTGGCCTTTTGCCATCCTAGCGACGTCCGGGGCGGACGGTGACGAACAGGTCCTGGCAGCCGCTGGATCAGGCCCGTGCGATCCAGATCGGGCGTTGATCTCCATGTCCACATCGTGCTAAGCGAGCAAATCAACGACCGGTGACGAGGAAGACGGTGGCGACCATCGGCCAATTGATTCCCGGCCGGCCCGCGCGCAGGCCTCCACGCATGTCGTCGTAGTACGTGCTGCCGCCGTGTGCTCGATCGCCTGTCGCCCGTCATCCCCTGCGCTCGAGGTCGAGGGAGATCGCGCAGCCGCGGCCGTGTGCTGTTGGGTGCGCGGCCGCATCGCGATCGAGCGCCTCCGATCCGTCCGGCGAGCCGAGCCAGCGCGCTGCTGATGATGAACGCGGAACGCCGGCCTGAGCACTCATGCTGTTCCTTGCTTGCTGTCCGTGGCCGTGTGTGGCCAGTGGAATGCAACCCGGAGTCCGTCGTCACGGTCACCGGTGGACGGAGTGAACCAAAGCTCTCGTGGGACGCCGCGGATACCGTCCACCCCTGGGGTCCCTGACAGCCGCTGGATCAGGCCAGTGCGGCCGGGATCGGGCGTGGACCGTGTCAAAGGGAGCCCGTCCCCCTCGTCACGCAGGCGCGCGACGCGTCCGTTCAATTCGCCAGGACAAGAAGACGGCCGGCCGTGCGGCACCGGCCAGGCAGGAGCTCGATCAAGTTCGCAGCGGATCGAGCGGTGCTGGAGCAGGAAAGTCCAAGTAAACTGTGATCGACAGACGGCATGCATTGCACATCTATCTGATCTGCCTGCTGCTTGCATACTCCGTATTCTTCAACACAAATCGACACGTCGACATAATCTGGAAAGCAACATTTTCATCGTTATACAATTCGCGCATTGTTCTTAGGATGAAACTTTTTTTTTTGGAACGTACAGTTGGCTTTGAACAACCGGGCGTCCTATTAGCTTCGTCAAAAAGTACCTTTTAATCATATAAATTTCCATTTTTTGACGCACCTGCTGTTGATTCCTCGCCCCCAGAGTTCACCGAGGGACGAGGCCAACATCTGAAACAGTACGACAGAAAAGAAAAATTGATAGGGACGTATCTTACTATTACTAATTGGAGACTCTTTTTAAAGCCTCCACGTGAAGCGTTTCTAGGTGGACACTCTAAAATTACCCACCTTAGCCATTATGAATAATTAACCTAAAATAACCCCCTAAATATGTCTAAATTACCCACCTCTGCTATTACAGAAAACTATCTTCATCCTACCATCCTACCAGTCACACATTTAGTAGTTATAATTTCTTTGCTTAAAATAATATAAGTAATCTGTATCACTCTAATCCCTCTTTCATATGTATTCTGCCTAAGCTATCCGTCGCTCAATCTCTTCAGCAGGTCGACAGAACACAAGTGAGGCCGGGACTAGCTAGCCTAACAACGTGAGTGAGCGCTACTATAATTTTCATATGACGATGGGCATAGTTGTTGTGTTTATAGTAGATGATGTGCCGACTGTGGGACGATACTTCCCACCTGAAGATCTTGTGATCACAGTGGCAGAGGTTCAGGCGTGCGTGCGTCGACTGTGGGACGATACTTCCCACATGACGATGGGCATGGTTGCATGGTAGATCAATTCATGCTGATAATCTTAGTAGTTTATATTTTTAATTAATTGATCTACCATTTTTTATACTATGATATGGAACACGTGTACCATACGACATCCACGTTCTGCCAGCTTGAAACATCATGTACGTTCAATAATTTTCGCTCTCTCCCATGCACCAACAAAAGAATTCTCTCTTTCGTATTCCGTATAAGGTATCCATCAGTTACATCTAACAAATTAATTTTCTCTCATTAATCTCTCTCCTATATTTGAATCACAGAAAAAATCTATCCCAGAAGATCCTTAGTTCATATAACTAACAAATTAGATCCTTAGTTAATACAACTGCCTTGTGCGTGCATACATAAAATAGAGTTGATGTCTTTCCAAAATATACGGTGCTTCTGTGTTCTGTTTTCATCAAATAACTAGCTAGGACCTGCTACTACTCAACAGGTAGGTACAGTTGACTTGCCTCTAATAGTTCTTCTCGAACTGTTATTCAAAAATTATTGATTTTAATTATTAGTTATTTTATCATATCATCCTCAAACCCTGAACCATAGTGTTCCTAGATTTAGAACCCTCTCCGCCAAAAGATTAGGCCGCATCCGTGACCAAGCATTGGCCATCGATGAACTCAAAATTCTAGCTGTTGTAGTTTAGGCCACATCCACAATCATATGTTATTGGCCGCCAATGAGAGTGAGCCAGTCTTCCTACATGATTCCTAGACAGTTTGCGTCGAGCAACATCTAGGCCTAGCACTGCATGTGCAAGGAGGCACATGTTATGAGAGACGCATAGGATTGTTAGCGGGACTGTGTCTACCGACTGTGAGTGTAGTGACTACAGCCATGAGCATGAGACACTGCATAGGGTACAATGTCAGGGTAGGAGTTGTAGTGCTTAAAGATTTTGACAGGAATAACAGTTCGGGAATGGCGAGAGGCAAGGCGTTTATTATATCACATCTTACTAATTGTAGCAACAATTATCAAAGTAAAAAACTATTTTTGTGTTACCAAATATTACTTTGATAATACTCAAATCATAAAAGCCATTGGATTTATTATATTTTCTAACAAATTATCCACCTCTGCCACTATGAAAAGAGTCTAAAGTAATCCCTACATATATCTAAATTATCCACCACTATCGTTATAAAATATTATAAATTAAATGACTAAACATATATCTAAACTACCCACAACTTCCATTATAAAAATAATATAAACAAACCAAGTAATCTCCATCTAAATTACTCATACATACCATTACCAAAAAAACTTGAAATGCTTTTCTAAAATTATATCTAAATTACCCACTAATGTGGTTCTTAAAAATTATCTAAAGTAAACAATTTAATCTTAATCTAATTTTCTATGTGTGAATTATATAGAAATATCCAAGTATAACCAATATATGATTTTAAATTACTTATTTGTATCATTATTAATATAGAAAATACTAAGTGACGGTATATATGCATGACAAGTGTCATCGTCTAGACCACATGTATGCATATATATATATATATATATATATATATATATATATATATATATATATATATATATATATATATATATATATATATATATATATATATATATATATATATATATATATGTGAATCGATGATCAAAAGTTTTAAACACAACCTATAGAGGCAGATGTGAAGTGAAAAAGTATAAATGTTGATGAAAAGTGTAGAGTAATTAATGACTACAGGTCAATCACAACTGGACACATACATGTATTGAATATTATGTTAGAATACTAAATACATGAGAGTCATCGATAAACAATTTTAATTATTAGCTAAACTCTAATTTCAAATAACTTTGTAATATAATGTCTTTTAAATTTTAATCTGTATGAGAGCACGAGTTGATGGACTAGTAATACAAAATAGTAACCCCGTGTGTTCTAGGCAGGGCCCATAGCCCGTTGCGTGTGCTTGAGTGGGCTGTGAGGCCTTTTGTTGTTGGCACGACACTGCTCTACCCACCACACATATGGTTGGTTGACTTCGATGGAAGGAAAGATGCATGTAAAGTGTCGCACATCCACACAACGAATAGAAGAAATGCCTGCAAGTAGTACATTGTACGTACCCACACATATGCTAATACAGTACAATAGTTCATAGTTGGTTGCTACTCACACTGCGATAGTTCATAGTTGGGCATTTCTATGCAGAGAGAAATAACTCTCCAAGAAGAAAATGCAGCCTATGAGAAAGCTCTATCAGACTATAGGCACAAAAATCCAGAAAAGGCAGATGGAGATCCGTCAGCTTCAAAGTAATTTGAAGGTACTACACCAGCATGCCATTTAAGAATCCTGTTTCACCCTCACATTTAATTGGTTATTTCTTCATGTTTTCTTATCCAGCAACCTTACCGGTCCTTTCTGATAAATGAGCAGAGCAAAGGGAGAAAATCATGGAGAGACAACTACATATTCTGAATGGTATTGGCTTCTGCCAATCTCAAACTTAATATTCAGAGCGAAGCGCCACCCCCCCTCAAAATTACACATGTCACAGAAAAGACAAGGGAAGTTTTGAATCCCTCGCACGAAATGGGAAGGGAGTATACGCTGTGATCAAGAAGGTGATAGTGACTTCCCAGCGGCACTGATACAAGTGGAGTGCGCGTGTGGACTCTGTGCACTGCAAGTGATCCTCCATATCCCGTGGTCAGACTGCCAGGCATCATCAACTTCCTACTTCTCTTTTGGCGAGGCTACGCAGCCAGAAAGAGAGCCGAACGCCTGGCGCGGGTGGCAGCAGGCTGGGCCAGCTGCCGTATGCGAGCGCGCCGACTTGAAGCCGCTGGCTGGCTGGGCCATCCGTTTTGCAAGAACAACTACAACTTGCACAGGTAACAGGTGCATGTAATTTTTGCAGAATGCTTTCTTGTAAACAAGGAAGACACATCCTATTACCAAAATAGAAAGGGGACTATTTCTTATAGTATTCCAAAGTCTACATGTGGCAGAACCGCTCAGATTAATCCGGCTTAGTGTGCTAAACATCGCATTAGACGTGATTAGACACTTCTGCCATATACTCTCGTCCAATATATTCAGGATGTTTCTTGTATCCAAGATATTGCAGCGTGTCGCACAAAAGAGAAGGAAACCTGTCTTATTGGATGCATTCTGAGTGGGTTCAGTCTTCAGCATCCATGTACACAGGCATGGGTTCGACCATCTGAAGGAAACAAACAAAGTAGGCTTGGTAAACATCGATGTGGGGGAAACAAGGTTCTGGGCAGCGGAGAAAAACGGGTGGAACTCTCAAACTACCAAACTAAAACCCCCCAAATTTTACCAGGTTGTTCATTAGGTTATTAACCACAAGTTTGGTATTCAGAGGTAGGATTGGTTTTGAGTTTAAGGTGGGTGAAACACTCGATTTCCAACTCGCTGTCTGCCAGAATTTTCAGCGAATAGCCAGATCTTGTTTTAAACATAACTCAAGTTTTACTCAACCAAAAATCTTGAAATTTTTAGAGCAGATTAGCTATGAAATTCTGAGCAACTTTCATTTAGGGTGGAACTCCAGCTGAGAGGTTTTAATGACCCGAAAAATTCGGACCAGCAGGAAGGCACAATTTGACAGATTTGAAGTGCATTAGGATAGTTCACTTTCCCATCTTTCCTTGCCCCAAAAATCTATTCATCAATTTTTATGGTTGTTTACATGATGCAAAAAGTGCTAAAACGTTCTCACAAATACCAAGAAGCCTTGGTGCACATGGTTAGTTGCCGGTGGCAAGGCATAATATACGTCTCTCCTTATAGTAGCTAGTCGTCTCTCAACTAGTCAAAATGTAACGAAACGGCGTTACTGTACCTGCAAGAAAACCATGAAGCTTCCGTGACAGCACCTCACAGAAGCGTCCCCAATCATTACCGTTCTTCTTATAGAAACGGTATCCATGCGTTCAACACTGCATGGACAATGCATCTAGTCTAGGCCGTATGCTCATTTTGAATAGAGCACACAACCCTTCGCATAACTCGTGATGCGGCATCATGCACACGTCTCGAACATGGTGAACAACCAGGATGATAGGCTCGTTGGAATTAGAACCATACCATCAAGACCTTGCTCACATATAAAACATGTGGGCGACTCATACACAACCGTAATGATAGGTTCCTTGGAATAGAAATCTTACCACCCTTCGTGCACTCGGGGCACGGAAACCAGCGCACGTATAAAACACGTGGGCAAGATCTGCTGGGCAAGTTAGTCAAATATACCATAGATAGCAAGCCACCTAAAGCACCCCGAAATTCTCTCTAGGGCTTCACGGTCTAGGACACTCCTTAGCGTTCCAACGAGTTTTCGCAAAGGCACTAGTTGGTCAAGTTTTATTGTAAAACATGTGTTTTGGAACCGTCGAACCTCTGGCGCACAACTTTTCGCTCTGATACCAGCTGTGGCAGAACCGCTCAGATTAATCCGGCTTAGTGTGCTAAACATCGCATTAGACGCGATTAGACACTTCAACCGAACTAAAGTGACAGCCTGTCGGGTCGAGCCCGATGCAACCACTCACAGTTACCAAGATCGAAACGAGTCATGCATTTACTCACACGAAGGAGAGTACCAGAGATTACAACAATCCACAATAATTAAAGGTCCCACTTAGAATATTTTGTTACAACTCAGTTCATGCATAAAGTAGAGATAATTCAGAGTTTAAAATGCAGCGGAACTAACTACTTATTCGGAAAGGTAGTGACATCACGTGAAGCCGTCGTGACATCACTCGGAAGCATCCTCGTCCCAGACAATGGTCCAACCCGGAGGAAGGGTGGTCGGCCAGGTAAGACCTGCAACCATCTCCTCGAGAGTACTACCTGAAAACAGTCAACAAAGCAAGGCTGAGTATACTAATACTCAGCAAGACTTACCCGTCGGGTGAAAACTACATCACCGACTCCTAGACATGCAAGGCTTTTGCATGGTGGGTTTGTTTTTCCAAAGAGCGACTAAGAGTGAGTCCTTACTTTCAACATTTTAGCATCAAGTTCTAGTACTTTAACCATTCTAGGTAAGCAGCCTATACTAGTCAAGCAAGTTGAGCAAGCAATTAAGCAAGCATCAAGTTTATCATCGTCGTCATGTTTCACTTTCTTACTCAATGTGGCAGCGGGGTTAAGTAGTCTCATTAGCTGCGAGAAACAGACAGTTCAAACCGATTTTATAACCTTGCAAGGTGGATACTAAACACATGGAAAAGCACCAACCCCGAGGGTCGACGCTAACCAGGACGTTCCCATGTCTTCCTGGTTTGTTAATCTGAGCCTACTCCCCTTGGACACAAGCCTTAGCCGGACATACTTCGCGGTCGTGACCGGCCGGCCTCGGTCTTGAGCCACGTGTCATAGACATGGGGACGAATCCCAGGGAAACCAGGGAGAGGCCACTCCCCATTCCGAACAGGTACTAAACTTACCGGTCCCATGCCCAAACAAGTGCTTAGTGCTTTCAAACACTTAACCATCGGTACCACACCATTCGGCCTTAGCCAAATTTTGCTTACACAGACGGGGCATCTACATGACCAAAATCTCCGCCCGTCATCCTTATGATTCCAACATAAGTAAAGCAGATGATTCCTATAATCTCGCGAGTGACTGGAAATCACTCGACTTTTACCGGGTCCTTATAGCATAGCAACTATCGACCTATCATACTAGTCTTGCATAGCATAGGTACCTAGGATCATGCAACTAGGATTTCAATTCAACTCCTGAAACGTAAATGCACAAGAATAAACTTAACAAAACATGGTTGCATGTATTCGAAACATGGGACATGCTCCGGGGCTTGCCTTCGGGCACGTGGTTAGCTTGGGGGTTCTCGGAGGCGGGGTTCGGTTCGTCCTCCACCTGGATCACAATCACGTCTCCCGAGGCCTGCCCTTCTTCTCCGGTTGGCACCAATTCGTAGTCGCCGTTGGCGAGTGCTTGTTCCACACGAGATGCACATGCATAAGAGGTCATCTTATATCGAGTCATCATACTTGCATAATGATAGACCCGCAGTGTATTGAATGGCAGATTCACCTGGACAATATTGGTCCGACCTTCCCTTTCTTTAATTAAGTTTGTATTTACTCATAAAAGAAACTTGGGTTTGTGATGGTAATTGTGTACACATCTATATTTCATTAGTTTGTTTTGTTCACTGAACAAGTGATGTTTGTTGGGTAATTTATTTAGTTTGCAGCAAGCTCAAGATTTGATCCTCATCATTTCATGTAACTTATTTGACTTAGTAAACTTGATTAATTTATTCTGGTAGTTAGGTGTATATTTTGTAGTTGAGAAAATTACAGTGTGTTATTTATAACAATTCAGATTTACTCACTAAAAACCAACTCAAAAGAATTTATACATCTACCATGAAAAATCAAACAAACTTAGCATACTAAGATCAAGATTAATCCTTACAAAATCACACTAACAGAAATTAATCCTAACAAAATTACAAGAGCTACACCTAGCATGTACAAGCTACCATGCCAAACATTAGCTTAAAAAGATTAAAGGATTTTCCAAGAAAATTAGTTGTATAAACAGTTATCAATTTCGGCCGAGCATGATCTTAAATATATAACAGCATGTTAGCAAGGTCAAACTAAGCTCTACTATTTACCACAAGCACACCATTAAGTTTGCAAGCTTCAGCAAAAAGCTGAGATTAATTTACTGAGCATATTAATTTAAAGAAATCATAGATCACTTGCTGTACAGAAGCAACATACTAAAAGATGCATAACTCAAGTTTTAGAGAAGATCTTGGTTCCATCTTCTTACATGAGCTCAACCATGTTACCAGGAGCAACATACTAAAAGATGAACTAAAACAAAGCTGTGGACTTCAAACTGTGCACAAATTAGTGTTTGAATAGATTTGAACATAGTTCAACAACAAAGCACAAAACACCAATACATGCTTTCTGGAAAAGGTAGATCTCATCACCAGGAGTTCAACAAAATTGGATTTGCATTTTTTCGATTGTGCTGTGATTTGTTACGAATTTTACAAGTTCACAGATTTGGATCTAAACATTACTTCGCAGATTTTTGGATAACCCCCCGGAAGTTTCTGCAAACTTACGAACAGACCCCTGCAACTTGCACCAGGCACCCTAGAGTTCATCTAATTCTAAACGTGAGGTCCTTAGGCGGGCCAAGATCCGGGGATCGCGATTCCGGCGAGAGGGAGGGTCGATTCGGCCGGGGAACGGCACGGGGAGGATGAGGAGCTCACCAAGCGTCGGTTTGATATAGGGGTCGGGGTTGGAGAAGGCCGGGAGAGGGGGCGCCGTGGGGAGGGGGCGGTTCGGCCTCCTCTGCTTCTGCTCCGGCGACGGGGGTGGCGATGGCGCTCGGATGGGTGGTCAGGGAGGTGGAGAAGCACCACGGGAGGGCGTTGGTGGCGCTGGGCGGCAATGGGGAAGGCCGGGAGAGGTGGGATGCCGGCGGCCTGGCGGCGGCCATGGAGCTCGGGCTCGGGCCTCTTTTATAGGCGGAGGAGGGGTCCAAGGCTTCGAGGCGAAGCCTCAGGGCGGGCAACGCGGGCAGGCATGGCCGGGCAACTTGGGGCAGCAGCGCGGCATGGCCGGCAGGCTGCGAGCGGCGCGTGGCGCGAGCTGGGGGGCTAGCGGCGCGGCGCTGCTGGCGTGTGGAGCACAGAAGGCGCGTGGCGCGAGTGGGCAGGCCGCGGGGCGTCGGGGTTGGCCAGCGGAGCGGCACTGACACGGCTCGGCTGGCGGACCGAGGTGGACGGCCGCGTCGATTGGGCGACGAGGACGGTCGCGCAGACGTCGAGGCACATGGAGGCCATGGCCTGACGGCGCCCAGGAGCGAGAAGCCGCGTGGCGGGCGCTACCAGAGTGGAACGCACGGCGCTCTCGAGTGCCAGCCTAGAACGGCATTCTTTCGAGCATGTGAGGGGCGCTACTTTGCGGGCCAAGATCTCCAAAAACTTGAGCTAAACTCAAAATTCTCCAAAGACGAAAGTTGTGTCCCATCTTATCCTCTACAACTTTCACACAGGCCGACCATATAGAAACTGTCTAGTTTGGGCTTGAACGCGCGACGAAAACAGCATGAACTTTGATGCCGGCCAGGGTGAACTTCCGAGGTTTGGCTGACTTCGACTGAGTTTTCAGGCATGTTACACCTAAAATCTCATCGAGCTCCAATTGACAAAGTCGTGTCCCATGAAAATATGAACAACTTTTGTACTGGTGCATTTTTGAGTTCTTAAGTGAAAATTCAAATTCGAACCATGCCAACCGAGAAAGGTCGAAGTTCACCGAGTTGCTCATGAATTCATTCGACTTAACCCTCTTCCCAAGCAAATTTAAAATGCTTAGTTTGTGAATACTTGATTGAGAACATGACCAAGGGCAAGACCAGACATCAAATATTCAACTTAGGGTAAAGTTCATGAAATGTTATACATGAAATTTCAAATGGAAAGCTTCAACTTTTGGGAAAAACTTCAGCTTTCCAGACTTTGAAAATTTTCTAAGTGTTGGCTGAAATCAGGTTTGACTGCTGTTTGACCACGATTTAGAGCATCTTCCACTCAAAATTTTGAAAACCACCAATTGACAGCGTTGTTCCTTATGAAATTTGGGACAACTTTCATATTGACAGATTTTCATGTTTTTAAGTGAAATTTTGAATTTAAATTAACTCAAGCTCTAAAGGTTCGGTGCATGGAATTTAAATCGTTATTTCATGTGTTGACTTTGGTCATAACCACAAGTTTAATTGTCCATCAAGCCTTAATGAGGTGATTAGACATCAGAGATGTCACAACCTACCCCCCTTAAAAGAATCTCGCCCCGAGATTCAGGTAGATTAGGGCTGGACGAAGGGGCTTGTAGTCCTCACAACTTGCACTTCTCCCGGAGTGTCAGTGTCAGGCACACTCTCACAGAGGTGAGGTAAATTTTTCTCGTTCTCGTTTTGGTTGCCAGTCACTTGCTTCTTCCTCGGGGGCTGAGGATAGTCACGAGCACAACGGTCTAACTGACAGCATTGGTATCAACAACTTTGCTTAATGGACCTTTCTTGAGAACATAGGTGGTTGGAGGCCGTGTTTATTCTCTAATCCTGATGTGACATGATCTCCCAGTCCTTGGAGTTACTCCAAATGGTGGAGAGGCAGTCCTGGAGGAAAATGACCATATTCTCCACACATATGTCCGGCTAGGCAACCATACATTTCTCAACTAGCTCCGCTGATCCATTGACTAAGGAGCAGGTTCAAACTCTGACAAGCAGGTCATCCTTAGATAACTCCCTTTTACTTCTGGGCGCGAGGTGACTACTTGGTCGAGATAAACGTCATCATAACTTTCAGTAGTGTACGTCTTCTATGGCGAGAAGAAGTGGGCAGTCCGTGTGATTTCGTCGGTCAAAACTTGTACGGAATCCTGCTTCGAGAAACTAGTGGTGATCCAAGCGAAGATTATATTCATATCTTTCCACTTCCTGGAAGTGTAGGTGGCAGTATAAGGTTCTTCTTGCCCTAAGGTGACTAGTCCTTCACCTTTGGATATGTGTCATACTCGGAGACACACTTGGCGGACTTCTCTTTTCATCCTTTAACCACCAGAAATTTAGCTTCAACCCTGGTACATCTTGCTATTACCGGGTGAACAAGTAACCTAGGGCAGTGCTTCCTCTAAGATTAGGATCTCCAAGATCTAGGTCTTTGGGTACCTTTTGGGATTCTCAAATCATACTTAAAACATTTGTGACTCTCGTCCTTCTTTGAGAGCTATCGCCTGAAGATCTTATTGCTCTTGTCTTGCGACGGGATCAGAACGACTACATCGTAAGGACTGGAGTCTACCGAGACGTGGTTTCGAAGACTACGAGAAACAAAACCCAAGCTAGAGTTGTCGGGAAGGGCTTGATGTGGCTTCACTAAGATCTTTTGTTCTACTAAAAAGTCCTTAGCTGATCTGACATCATCACTGCCTCGAAGGAGGCACTAAAACTAGCATATCGTATATGACTTTCGGTGGAGTGTCTTCATTTTCTTCATTCTGTCACGGAGTGAATCGTCCTTGCTTGAGCAATTTGCTAGGCTAAAACTCGATTGGGACTCTTCACTATTCTCCATTGTTCTTCACGGTTCCGTTAGACTAAACTCAGTGTAACTTCCAAAGTTCGTGGGTACAACCTATAGGTCGATGAGATTTGCAGTGAGATTACACTAAGTCAAATATCTCCAAGATGAAGAAAGAGAGGTGGAACAAGGTACATACGTGATGATAGAACAAGGCGCCAAAACGTTCTCAAATGGGAATTCGCATTGAGGGGTAAACAAAGCGGGATAAAAGCTCACGGGAGGTCACAAGGCAACCATGAATATACAAGGCGATGATCATCAGGAAAGATTGGTCTAAGTGAGATTTTCCAGATCATCAAGGCTCAAGGTTTTCCCCATTAAAGAAGTGTTGGTAGGGGAAAACATGGTTAACGGCTTAATGCAAGGATTTCGTAGGTGAACACTTGCACGACAAGAGAGCAAGGAGACATGTCGTGACGCGAGTTGCACATGCCAGGTTGGAAAGTGGTAATGCACCAAGGAGTAAGGTAGTTGCCATGATGCAAGGTACGCGTGAGTGATCCGTGCATTTATGAGTTGCATATGGCATGATGCATTATGATGTCTTCTCAGTGATGCATATGGTATGATGCACAAGTGATGGTGCATATGACGTATGTCCATGATGAGGTGCATGTAGCATGATGCGCATGCATATGAGTGGATGGTGCATATGCTTATGAACGGATGGTGCACATGCTCGGATGCACGTTAACATGCCTTATGTTACACACTAAACGCGTCATTGGTCAGGATAGGTCACCAAGATTGGGGCACATATTCGGGTTGCGGCATAGAGATTCTGGTGGAGTCGTATTCCTTTACCGAGATACCAGTGCGCTCCTAAATCCTAATAGGATTTTATGCGGCCGTCGCACACACAAAAACCTTAGGTTCCGTCACGGAACCATCGGTTAGGCAATACCTCTTCACGAGAGAAAGTAGAAACAACAACCAGAATATCAAAGAGATGGGGGTGACAGAAGTCAGCAACAAGTCAGGTCGCGCACGGTGTCAGCATGCAAGAGAACATGAGGTGCAGTCACACAATGCAATGAGGTGCTCATGCATACCGAACCATGGAATGCAGGTGGTGAACGTTGCAACAATGCTCATGTATGTCTAAACGATGCTTGTGGAACATCCAGAGTGAGACAAGGTATGTAAGTTGCAATCAAGGGATCCATCAATGTGGAAGAGACGTCACATTGAAGGTAGTACCAGGATTTATCAAGGCATGGTTGGATATGTCATGAATCAAAGGGCGTAATGACAAGGAAGAATTCACTAGCCATTGCAAAAAGAGTGAGTACATCTAGCTGACCGAAGGGTGCCGATGTACAAGAGGTGCACAACGGGAATTTATCTATGCCTACGGATGTAGAGCAAGGAGCCATCTGATGAACAGAAACTTGCCAAGGGGCTGGTAACGGTCATCTAGTTAACTAAAGGGGTTACGGCATACAAACTTTTATGGTAAACCATTCCAAAGGCTTTGGGGCAGCACTTCACGTCCCATATCTCTTAAGTTAACGTCCGAAAATAAGGATTTTGACGGCCATTATAACCTCATAGTGACCGTCAACATTTCGGTAAAATGAGGATGATCATACAATATTCCATACATAAAAGTGTTTTTACTGACAAATTCTACAAGTTTTGGATGAGTTGTGCTTACATGACAAACCAGGAGAAACAAGGGCCAAACCTGGCACATGGCCAGGCCGGCCGGCCTAGCCTAGGCCGACCGGCCTCCCCTGGCCAGGTCTGGCCACGAAACTGATCCACAAGCCATGTCAAGTGCCCAAAATGATCAAGAACCGTGCAATCAACGTCGGTTTGCTCCAAGGACCCGAAAGGCCTAGAGGTGAAAGCAAAAGGATTGAAGGGCCCCCATCATAGGATTCTCAGACAAGCTTAAATTAAACGCAACTGTTACCGACCTTTGGAGAGCATCAGGACCATCCATGCGAAAGGCGGTGCCACTTGGCACCAGAGCTGGGCCGGCCGGCCTAGGGGAGGCCGATCGGCCTGCCCCTGTGGCCGCCACGTGCCCCCCTCTGCGTGAAGCTTAAGCAAGTCCTTGGCGTGCTAATGAAACTGACATCCACCCCATGGAGGCTATAAATGGCAGCTCATTCACCTTGGGAAGACACACACCACATTACTCAAGTCTCTACTTGAAGGGAGCTCTTGTATCTTTTTCATTTCTTAGATTAGGATTAGAGTTGGGAGTAGAGTCGAGTCGAGCTTAGCTCGGATCTTCGGAGTTCTGGTAAAGCTCTTGTATCCTTTCCTTCTTTTGAAGACTTTATTAATACAATTACTTTCTTACTTCAGAGCTTAAGTTTATCTTTTGTCTTTCTGTCTTGCTCTTCTTTTAGAGTAAAGATCTTGCTCTCTTTAGAGCAAAATGCTCTATTCCCTTTAGTTTTAGTGTAGAGTTTAGTTTAGCTCTACCGGGCTTCATCTCGCGGGTTTGCTCGCCTTGACCGGGCCGTAAGACGCCTTAGGGAAGACGGGGATTTCTCTTGACAGGCCTCAAGAGAAATCTTAATCATCGAGTGCAGACGTGGTGTCTGGCTTGTTGATTAACTAGGAAGTGTGTTGCACCCCATGAAACTGCAGTGGTAGGCGGCAGGTGGTGACAACCCTGTCCGTCCTTCGTAGTCCACCATGTTCGGGTGTATTCATAACAGTAGTGCTGAGCCCGGAGAACCCCCTCTCTCATCCCGTTCTGAGGTTCTCCCGTTCTAGCCGTCGAAGCGAGCTCTGTTCTCGGTATTTAAGCTAGAGTCTAGGCTAAGGCTAGAGTGCCTTTTGCTCTGAGTTAGGAAGTGTCTAGGTCCGGTCTCTCCCAACGTCTTTCCTTTTCTTTAGAAATAGGTGCTCCGTGTGTCGCTGGTCTTCTAGACCTTCTATCCGGTCATTCATTTGACCATTATCCTCCCAAAACTAGAGTTTGTGCCCCTGGGTTTGTGGCTTGATATTTCTGGCAAGATATATCATTTTATTCTTCAATACACTTTAACCATCTGCTTCCCTGCGGAAATATAAATACGATACCCTGGGGTTACTCCCGAGGTGAAGTGCTACAACGAGATATATTATGTGCGCTTGCAGAATTAATTTTGCATACAACGACATATATCTTCGCGCTCTTGAGCGTTGCTAAAACGTGACGCTAAGGAGTGCCAACAGTAAACAAGGAATTTATGCGTGAAGGCAATAAAAATCAATCGCAGGAAGTTTTCTCGACTGCAAGGTTGTTACGAAAGAAAATTCATAACTCCTGGGTCATACGTCCAATATATTCAGGATGTTTCTTGTATCCAAGATATTGCAGCGTGTCGCACAAAAGAGAAGGAAACCTGTCTTATTGGATGCATTCTGAGTGGGTTCAATCTTCAGCATCCATGTACACGGGCATGGGTTCGACCATCTGAAGGAAACAAACAAAGTAGGCTTGGCAAACATCGATGTGGGGGAAACAAGGTTCTGGGCAGCGGAGAAAAACGGGTGGAACTCTCAAACTACCAAACTAAAAACCCCCAAATTTTACCAGGTTGTTCATTAGGTTATTAACCACAAGTTTGGTATTCAGAGGTAGGATTGGTTTTGAGTTTAAGGTGGGTGAAACACTCGATTTCCAACTCGCTGTCTGCCTGAATTTTCAGCGAACAGCCAGATCTTGTTTTAAACATAACTCAAGTTTTACTCAACCAAAAATCTTGAAATTTTTAGAGCAGATTAGCTATGAAATTCTGAGCAACTTTCATTTAGGGTGGAACTCCAGCTGAGAGGTTTTAATGACCCGAAAAATTCGGACCAGCAGGAAGGCACGATTTGACAGATTTGAAGTGCATTAGGATAGTTCACTTTCCCATCTTTCCTTGCCCCAAAAATCTATTCATCAATTTTATGGTTGTTTACATGATGCAAAAAGAGCTAAAACGTTCTCACAAATACCAAGAAGCCTTGGTGCACGTGGTTAGTTGCCGGTGGCAAGGCATAATATACGTCTCTCCTTATAATAGCTAGTCGTCTCTCAACTAGTCAAAATGTAACGAAACGGCGTTACTGTACCTGCAAGAAAACCATGAACCTTCCGTGCCAGCACCTCACGGAAGTGTCCCCAATCATTACCGTTCTTCTTATAGAAACGGTATCCATGCGTTCAACACTGCATGGACAATGCATCTAGTCTAGGCCGTATGCTCATTTTGAATAGAGCACACAACCCTTCGCATAACTCGTGATGCGGCATCATGCACACGTCTCGAACATGGCGAACAACCAGGATGATAGGCTTGTTGGAATTAGAACCATACCATCAAGACCTTGCTCACATATAAAACATGTGGGCGACTCATACACAACCGTAATGATAGGTTCCTTGGAATGGAAATCCTACCACCCTTCGTGCACTCGGGGCACGGAAACCAGCGCACGTATAAAACACGTGGGCAAGATCTGCTGGGCAAGTTAGTCAAATATACCATAGATAGCAAGCCACCTAAAGCATCCCAAAATTCCCTCTAGGGCTTCACGGTCTAGGACAGTCCTTAGCGTTCCAACGAGTTTTCGCAAAGGCACTAGTTGGTCAAGTTTTATTGTAAAACATGTGTTTTGGAACCGTCGAACCTCTGGCGCACAACTTTTCGCTCTGATACCAGCTATGGCAGAACCGCTCAGATTAATCCGGCTTAGTGTGCTAAACATCGCATTAGACGCGATTAGACACTTCAACCGAACTAAAGTGACAGCCTGTCGGGTCGAGCCCGATGCAACCACTCACAGTTACCGAGATCGAAACGAGTCATGCATTTACTCACACGAAGGAGAGTACCAGAGATTACAACAATCCACAATAATTAAAGGTCCCACTTAGAATATTTTATTACAACTCAGTTCATGCATAAAGTAGAGATAATTCAGAGTTTAAAATGCAACTTATTCGGAAAGGTAGTGACGTCACGTGAAGCCGTCGTGACATCACTCGGAAGCATCCTCGTCCCAGACAATGGTCCAACCCGGAGGAAGGGTGGTCGGCCAGGTAAGACCTGCAACCATCTCCTCGAGAGTACTACCTGAAAACAATCAACAAAGCAAGGCTGAGTATACTAATATTCAGCAAGACTTACCCGTTGGGTGAAAACTACATCACCGACTCCTAGACATGCAAGGCTTTTGCATGGTGGGTTTGTTTTTCCAAAGAGCGACTAAGAGTGAGTCCTTACTTTCAACATTTTAGCATCAAGTTCTAGTACTTTAACCATTCTAGGTAAGCAGCCTATACTAGTCAAGCAAGTTGAGCAAGCAATTAAGCAAGCATCAAGTTTATCATCATCGTCATGTTTCACTTTCTTACTCAATGTGGCAGCGGGGTTAAGTAGTCTCATTAGCTGCGAGAAACAGACAGTTCAAACCGATTTTATAACCTTGCAAGGTGGATACTAAACACATGGAAAAGCACCAACCCCGAGGGTCGACGCTAACCGGGCCGTTCCCATGTCTTCCTGGTTTGTTAATCCGAGCCTACTCCCCTTGGACACAAGCCTTAGCCGGACATACTTCGCGGTCGTGACCGGCCGACCTCGGTCTTGAGCCATGTGTCATAGACAGGGGGACGAATCCCAGGGAAAGCAGGGCGAGGCCACTCCCCATTCCGAACAGGTACTAAACTTACCGGTCCCATGCCCAAACAAGTGCTTAGTGCTTTCAAACACTTAACCATCGGTACCACACTATTCAGACTTAGCTAAATTTTGCTTACACGGACGGGGCATCTACATGACCAAAATCTCCGCCCGTCATCCTTATGATTCCAACATAAGTAAAGAAGGTGATTCCTATAATCTCGTGAGTGACAGGAAATCACTCGACTTTTACCGGGTCCTTATAGCATAGCAAGTTAGCAACTATCGACCTATCATACTAGTCTTGCATAGCATAGGTACCTAGGATCATGCAACTAGGGTTTCAATTCAACTCCTGAAATGTAAATGCACAAGCATAAACTTAACAAAACATAGTTCCATGTATTCAAAACTTGGGACATGCTCCGGGGCTTGCCTTCGGGCACGTGGTTAGCTTGGGGGTTCTCGGCGGCGGGGTTCGGTTCGTCCTCCACCTGGATCACGTTCACGTCTCCCGAGGCCTGCCCTTCTTCTCCTGTCGGCACCAATTCGTAGTCGCCATTGGCGAGTGCTTGTTCTACACGAGATGCACATGCATAAGAGGTCATCTTATATCGAGTCATCATACTTGCATAATGATAGACCCGCAGTGTATTGAATGGCACATTCACCTGGACAATATTGGTCCGACCTTCCCTTTCTTTAATTAAGTTTGTATTTACTCATAAAAGAAACTTGGGTTTGTGATGGTAATTGTGTACACATCTATATTTCATTAGTTTGTTTTGTTCACTGAACAAGTGATGTTTGTTGGGTAATTTGTTTAGTTTGCAGCAAGCTCAAGATTTGATCCTCATCATTTCATGTGACTTATTTGACTTAGTAAACTTAATTAATTTATTCTGGTAGTTAGGTGTATATTTTGCAGTTGAGAAAATTACAGTGTGTTATTTATAACAACTTAGATTTACTGACCAAAAACCAACTCAAAAGCATTTATACATCTACCATGAAAAATCAAACAAGCTTAGCACACTAAGATCAAGATTAATCCTTAGAAAATCACACTAACTGAAATTAATCATAACACAATTACCAGAGCTACATCTAGCTAGTACAAGCTACCATGCCAAACATTAGCTTAAAAAGATCAAAGGATCTTCCAAGAAAATTAGTTGTATAAACAATTATCAATTTCGGCCAAGCATGATCTTAAATATATAACAGCATTTTAGCAAGGTCAAACTAAGCTCTACTATTTACCAAAAGCATAATATTAAGTTTCAAGCTTCAGCAAAAAGATAAGATTAATTTACTGAGCATATTAATTTAAATAAATCATAGATCACTTGCTGTACAGATATACAAATTAATTCATAACTCAAGTTTTAGAGAAGATCTTGGTTCCGTCTTCTTACACGAGCTCAACCATGTTACCAGAAGCAACATACTAAATGATGAACTAAAACAAATCAGTGGACTTCAAACTGTGCACAAATTAGTGTTTGAACAGATTTGAACATAGTTCAACAATAAAGCACAAAACACTTATATGTGCTTTCTAGAAAAGGTAGATATCATCACCAGGAGTTAAACAAAATTGGATTTGCAGTTTTCCGAGTTTTCTGTGATTTGTTATGGATTTTACAAGTTCACAGATTTGGATCTAAACATTACTTCGCAGATTTTCGGATAACCCCCTGGAAGTTTCTGCAGACTTACGAACAGACCCCTGCAACTTGCACCAGGCACCCTATACTTCATCTAATTCTAAACGTAAGGTCCTTTGGCGGGCTAAGATCCGGGGATCGCGATTCCGGCGAGGGGGAGGGTCGATTCGGCCGGGGAACGGCATGGGGAGGATGAGTAGCTCACCAAGCGTCGGTTTGATATAGGGGGCCGGGAGAGGGGGCGCCGTGGGGAGGGGGCGATTCGGCCTCCTCTGCTTCTGCTCCGGCGACGGGGGTGGCGGTGGCGCTCGGATAGGTGGTCAGGGAGGTGGAGGAGCACCACGGGAGGCCTTTGGTGGCGCTGGGCGGCAATGGGGAAGGCCGGGAGAGGTGGGACGCCGGCGGCCTGGCGTCGGCAGAGGAGCAAGGAGGGGCGGCCATGGAGCTCGGGCTCGGGCCTCTTTTATAGGCGGAGGAGGGGTCCAAGGCTTCGAGGCGAGGCCTCAGGGCGGGCAACGCGGATAGGCATGGCCGGGCAACTTGGGCAGCAGCACGGCATGGTCGGCAGGCGGCGAGCGGCGCGTGGCGCGAGCTGGGGGCTAGCGGCGCGGCGCTGCTGGCGTGTGGAGCGCGGCGGGCGCGTGGCGCGAGTGGGCAGGCCGCGGGGCGTCGGGGTTGGCCAGCGGAGCGGCGCTGACACGGCTCGGCTGGCGGACCGAGGTGGACGGCCGCGTCGATTGGGCGACGAGGACGGTCACGCAGACGTTGAGGCGCATGGAGGCGATGGCCTGACGGCGCCCAGGAGCGAGAAGCCGCGTGGCGGGCGCTACCAGAGTGGAACGCGCGGCGCTCTCGAGTGCCAGCCTGAAACGGCATTCTGTCGAGCACGTGAGGGGCGCTAATTTGCGAGCCAAGATCTCCAAAAACTTGAACTAAACTCAAAATTCTTCAAATACAGAAGTTGTGTCCCATCTTATTGTCTCCAACTTTCACACAGGCCGACCATATAGAAACTGTCTAGTTTGGGCTTGAACGCGCGACGAAAACAGCATGAACTTTGATGCCGGCCAGGGTGAACTTCTGAGGTTTGGCTGAATTTGACTGAGTTTTCAGGCTTGTTACACCTAAAATCTCATCGCGCTCCAATTGACAAAGTCGTGTCCCATGAAAATAGGAATAACTTTTGTATTGGCGCATTTTTAAGTTCTTAAGTGAAAATTCAAATTCGAACCATGCCAACCGAGAAAGGTCGAAGTTCACCGAGTTGCTCATGAATTCATTCGACTTAACCCTATTCCCAAGCAAATTTAAAATGCTTAGTGTGTGAATACTTGATTGAGAACATGACCAAGGGTAATTCCAGACATCAAATATTCAACTTAGGGTAAAGTTCATGAAATGTTATACATGAAATTTAAAATGGAAAGCTTCAACTTTTGGGAAAAATTTCAGCTTTCCAGACTTAGAAATTTTCTAAGTGTTGGCTGAAATTAGGTTTGACTGCTGTTTGACCACGATTTAGAGCATCTTCCACTCAAAATTTTGAAAACCACCAATTGACAGCGTTGTTCCTTATGAAATTTGGGATAACTTTCATATCGACAGATTTTCATGTTTTTAAGTGAAATTTTGAATTTAAATTAACTCAAGCTTTAAAGGTTCGGTGCATGGAATTTAAATCGTTATTTCATGTGTTGACTTTGGTCATAACCACAAGTTTAATTGTCCATCAAGCCTTAATGAGGTGATTAGACATCAGAGATGTCACACTACATGTCAAAATCACCATCTTTAGTTATTTCCCAAGAGAAAGTATACAGTGGAACCATATCAGTTTGCCATTCAGTAAAAACAATGCAGCTCTATTCAACTGAGAGGAGGCAAAGAGAATGTAAAGGTATATCATGAGAATGTTGTATGTTTAAGTAGCCTAAACATAATTAAAAGCATAGATGGTACTGCCATCTCACAGAATGTTCATTCTGAGCAGGCAAGACGAACTAACAGGTATGTATCTGTCCTTGAAAATCTTGAAAATAAAATTATGGTACATGTATTCACCAAATCAAATAGAACAATCGCCCAAGAAAACCTACACAAGTAATAAAAAAATAGCAGTCACAATCCTCATGTAGATAATTTATCCAGCTCATAATTCGTCATTCTTTTATAAACGTTTCGCTCATATTTATTTCTAAAAATATTTCAGACCTCACCCTTTTATTTTCAATCGTCCATGTTCCCCTCGCATCAAAAGTATATTTACGGCGCGGGTGGCAGTGGCATGGCCACAGCTATCGACCTCGTCTGCGATACGATCAGCACGAGACGTCAGTGTATCCTGCCACTCGCATCAAAAGTCTCTGGCGTATATGCTTGTATGGCATCGAGTACTCGCATCAAAGTCTCTTTGTAGCTATGGGAAGAAGCTCTAGCTCCAGTATGCCTGTATGGCATTGATGGCTTTGCCTTCGGTGGTCAAAGCACGTCAACCACCTAATTCAAAACGCTGCTTGCTTGTGGAGCCAAGCAAAATCCAAGCTCAGCACACACAGACATGTCTGGTATGGCATGACGATATACTACTTGGTGGTCGATACTGATTTTTTACTACTGTAAAACCAGGCAGTAACTTATGACAATTACTCTCGGCCTTAATCCTTCACCATTTCAATTTTACCTCAGCAAGAAAAATAGTCTAGTGATAAAACAAGTGCCAATTTTTCCCCTCCACACTGGACTACTAGGGTGTTTGTCTTCAGGTCAAAATATCGCTATAAATTGTCCTATGACCGAGTTCATGTGTCTCAATTTTTTTGTTTTTTCCTTTAAAATGCTATATATACACGTGACTAATGAGAAAACTCTAATGCATGGCTTTTCGCCTATATTAGTTGCATTCATAACATGATTTAGTGACCCATTTCCCATGTATGGCACAATTTTGGGCAAGAACGTGACTAGATGTAGATCATATATATGGACCCATGGTTGTATCATTGTTGTAACAAACCAAATATGCATGACACAACACTGTGCTTAGAGCATCTGACTGGAGATGTTATGAATGGACCTCAAGGCTACTGATGGCAAACTAGCTGTAACTAGTCCATCAACCCGCCCTCCAGCACAGATTAAAATTTAAAAGACAAAGTTATATTTGAAATTAGAGTTTAGCTCATAATTAAAATTGTTTATCGATGACTCTCATTTATTTAGTATTCTAACATAATATTCAATACATGTATGTGTGCAGGTTGTGTTTAAAACTTTTTTCACTTCGCATCCGCCTTTATAGGTTGTTTAAAACTTTTGATCATCGCTTCATATATATATGCATACATGTGGTCCAGACGATGACACTTGTCATGCATATATACCTTAACTTAGTATTTTCTATATTAATAATGATACAAATAGGTAATTAAAAATCATATATTGGTTTACACTCAGATATTTCTATATAATTCACACATAGAAAATTAGATTAAGATTAAAATGTTTACTTTAGATAATTTTTAAGAACCACGTAAGTGGGTAGTTTAGATATAATTTTAGAAGAGTATTTCAAGTTTTTTTTTGCAATGGTATGTATGAGTAATTTAGATGGAGATAATGGAATTTGCGGGTTTGTTTATATACCTTAACTTAGTATTTTCTATATTAATAATGATACAAATAGGTAATTAAAAATCATATATTGGTTTACACTCAGATATTTCTATATAATTCACACATAGAAAATTAGATTAAGATTAAAATGTTTACTTTAGATAATTTTTAAGAACCACGTAAGTGGGTAGTTTAGATATAATTTTAGAAGAGTATTTCAAGTTTTTTTTGCAATGGTATGTATGAGTAATTTAGATGGAGATTATGTGGTTTGTTTATATTATTTTTATAATGGAAGTTGCGGGTAGTTTAGATATATGTTTATTCGTTTAATTTAGAATATTTTTATAATGATAGTGGTGGATAATTTAGATATATGTAGGGATTACTTTATGCTCTTTTTGTAGTGGCAGAGGTGGATAATTTGTTAGAAAATATAATAAATGCAATGGCTTTTATGATTTGAGTATTATCAAAGTAATATTTGGTAACACAAAAATAGTTTTTTACTTTGATAATTGTTACTACAATTAGTAAGATGTAATATAATAAACACATTGCCTCTCACCATTTCTGAACTGTTATTCACATCAAAACCTTTAAGCACAACGACACCTACCCTGACGATGTACCGTATGCAGTGCCACATGCTCATGGTTGTAGTCTGTGGGCCCCGCCACCCGGCGGGCCCACCTAGCATGAAATAATGTCATTTCCTGGTAAAGGAAAACATTAATTGTATAAGAGTTGGCAGCGGCTAACCAGAATTGAAAAGTAAAGATCGGAACTAGGACCTGATCAAGACGACTTGCAGGGCCGGTGAAGGGAGGGAAAACCTTCCGATGGAGCTGCAAGATTAAGCAAGTCTGAGTACCACCGCACTCAGCAAGTACAGAACAATTGAAGGTATAAACATGCATTATTAATTGACAGGTGATTAATAAATCAGTGTTGGGTCCTGGAGGGGCAAGAACCTCCCTACCAGTCCCCCTGGTGATTCTGTCCCGGATCCTTCTGTCGATCCCGCAATCACCTTCATCTCGTTATCATCACTCCTATGGGTTATTCTTGGCTAATCTGTGGGAACTTTAACCAGACGGGCTCATAACCGAGAGCCACGGCTATCGATAGATTGAGTAACTCTGCAGAGGTTTGTACTCTTGAAACTATACGGTCAGGTGACCCTCCCGTGGCCAACGGTAGGGTCCCCCTACGGGACTCGTATCCACTGGCATCCATCTCTGGACAGCTTCCATCTGGGTCTACCCACGGATGCTACTGGGTCTAAACAGGGATCACATATACGTCCACACAAGGACACTAACCCGGGTATGGATGCATCATATAAATTAGGGCATGCATCGCCCGTGGGCCCTACCAGCCCTGTCACATGCGACCCGTGCCGACCAGTCCCAGCCCTCTGTCTGGGGCTGTCTCCAGCATTTCCGTTGCCCACCGTGGCCCCTGGGGTAGCTTGGCCAGAGGTAGCTGGTGGAGTGTGAGTCGAGGCCTCACTTTACAGGGCATCCCCGAAGGCTATGTCCTTTTTGGCCCGTATAGCCGTACATG
Source organism: Urochloa ruziziensis (assembly GCA_015476505.1). NCBI lineage: Eukaryota > Viridiplantae > Streptophyta > Magnoliopsida > Poales > Poaceae > Urochloa > Urochloa ruziziensis. Next base: position 28,634,324 of record CM027126.1, on the reverse strand, counting down.
GCGTTGGAAAGACTTTCCCAAGAACCGGTCCTTAAAGGACCAAGGTAGGCCTCTGGACAGGAGCTCCTCCGAGACTATCCACCCTACCTCGCATCTTTTTCCCCCTGGGTGCCTCTCACAACCAGGGTTTCTGGCTCTGGGTAGTGTCTTAGTAGCTGGGGGTATCTGAGTGGCTAACTCTCAATGCAACTACAGACATTTAGCTAAGAGAAGAGCATGTTAATGCAATTGATTATCATGAGCAAGGAAATTGCTAAGACTTGCCTGATACGGTGGTAGTCTCCGTCGGGGCTATACTTCTTGAGGTTTCCTGGCAGAGTATCTACACAAGTACAATTCATGACTTAATCAATCATCACAGCGAGTGAATTACTTGGGAGGGGAGAGGCTAGAGAGATTAGTCATAGGGGTAGTTTCTAAGTTAAGCAGTGGATTGCCGGGGGTTTCGCGGGGTGTCTCAGAGTCTTTGCGGGGTTTGACAGGGTTTAGAAATGTCAGTGGAAGGCAATAAATTATTTCTAAGTTTAGGAAAGGCTTCTAGGGAATCTAATCTTATGAAAAACCTTAGAATATATTCTAGTAATTTTAGGAATTTATTGGCCATTTATGGGGCTCTATTTTGAATTAGGCATAAACCGGGGTACGCTAACGGAGGCTTCCTATAGGCTGAAAAAGAATCCTTCTAATCCTAAGCCTTAGAAATGGGTATAAATAATTTGGATGGTACCAAATAGCTTATAATTTTCCCTAATATTTTTAGGTACTTTCTGGAATTTTTTGGGAATTTCTAAAGTGGAGAAATAACTTCTTGGGTGCACTAAGCCGGGTGTACCTAGCATTTTCTCTATGTTTGTGCGGCTGACGAGTGGGGCTGGCTGACGCCAGCACTGGCGCCAGCCCGCAGGCCACTGTGCTATGGACCGGCAGCGTGGGCGCGTGGACCATCTGGCCCATGGGTCTGCGGTCCACCAGACCGGGTGCACGCGGGGCAGGGAGGTGGAGGTGGCAGCTGACGCGGGGCGCGGGGAGGCTGGCAGGCGGGGCCCATGCACGCGTGGCTGCCACGCAAGCGCCACGCGGGCGCTGGACTTCACGGCGGCGCTGAGGGACCGCAGGGGAAGTTCACCGGAGAGCTCGCCGCTGGCGACGCCAGGGCGTCTCTCGCGGCGGGAAGGTATCCACGGGTTCAGGGAGTCACGGCGGGCGTGATGGGAATGATCTTGTCGAGGGGTGGGGTTTGGCGCGGTGGCGGAAGCTCGCCGGAGCTCGGCGGCGGGGCGGTGCGAAAGGGGAAGCGGGGTAGGGGGTTTCTGGGATGTTAGCCGGGGTCGGTGTGCGCCCCTTGGGTGGCGTGGGGTATGCCGGCGCGCAAAGGCGCGAGGAAGGGGCGCCGGAGGTGGCCGGTGGCTCGCCGGAGTACGGCGACGCTCGTGACAGCCGGCTCTGGCTCGACCGGGCTTCGGGGAAGGGAAATTGAGGGTGGAGGACAGGGCGGCGGGCGGAACGTTCTTACCGTGGGGCGGTCGCGACGGAGGAGGGTCAAGACGGTGTTCCGGTGTGCGGCGGCGGTCATGGGCACAGCGGCGCTCGGGCGGCGCTCGTCCAGGGCGCAGGCACCCTCTAGGTGGCGTCGCCCTACCTCTTAAGTGCCTAGAGGTGCTTTGGGCAATGCCACGGCGGTCGAAGGAGGAGCCAGAGGACTTGGCGGCGATGGGGGTACCGGAGCAACGCGGCGGCGCTCCCGCGTTCGTGGTGATGGCTGTGGTGAGGGTGGTGTGGTGGTGTTGAGTTCTATCCGGGGCGCGCGCGGGGCTATTTATAGCCCGGCGGTGCTCCCTGGGCTCACCGGGGCAGCGGGGCGACGACACGCGGTGCGGCAAGCTCGCCGGCGTGCGACGCGTGCCGCCGCGGGCGTTCGTGCGGATGGTCAGGGAGGGGGGTGTCGGCGCCGCACTTCTGGTGCGGTGGCCTCGCGTGATGCTGACACGTGCGCTGCGCCTCTTTGTCGGGGTTATCTGGGCCGGAGGAGGGGGATCGAGCGGCGACGACGATGGCAGGGGCGCGGCGAGATGGAGGAGGAGGGGGCTCCCGTGCCGGAGCGGGCCCTCTGACGCAAGCAAGGGGCGGCAGGGGTGGCGTGGCGTTAGTTTTGGGGCGCCACGCGGCCTGAGGGCGTCGCGGTGGCAGGATGGGCGCGCGGCGGCGTCGGCGCCGGAGAAATGAGGGAGGGGGGAAGAACCAGAGGAGGAGGGAGGAAGACGACGGCGGTGTGGGCCGGGCCGGACCGCGCGGAGATGTGCCGGAGGGAGAAATTGAAGGGGTGTTTGTGGACTTCACGGACAAGGCTGAAGGGGAAATGGCGCGCCGAGCTGGGCCGCGCGGGAGTGAGCCGAGGGAGGGAGTTGGAGGGCCTAAAGCGGACCTTAGGTGTTTGGGCCACGGCTGACCGGCCCACCAAGCTGGGAATTCTTTTTCTTTTTCTAAGGGATTTTGAAATGGGTTTTTGAATTCAAATTTGAACTAGTTTCTTTTGATTTAAATCTAGGGCTTCCCATACTAGTTTTGTCCTTATAGAGCACTCAAGTTATAGAACTTTATTTTTATTTTTCTATTATCATTCTATATCCTATTATTCCTAGAAATTTCTATTTTACCTTATAATAGTCCTTATAAATCTAATAATTAATCTAATAATTAATTAAGTAATCCTTATTAATTTTGAGGGTGTCACAGATCTACCCCACTTAAAGAAATCTCGTCCTCGAGATTGGAGGATGGTTATTGGTTAGAGGTAGGGTTTTTGAGCGTGGTATTCTTAGGAAAAATCACTTCTCATTTTTACTTTGGTATGGTGATTCTTTTGGAAACTCTGAGAAGTGTTTCTGTAGATAGTCGGTGATTATTTTTCTTTGGATTGAGTTGGATAGGGTTTGGTGTGGGTTTAGGAAATATTTTGGGGAAAAAGCGGTCAAAGGTTTTCTTTTGATGGTTTTGGGGTTAAGTCTACCCCACTTAAGTAACTGGTATAGGGTATATTTTCGAAAGGTAAGTATGAATAGGAGAACCAAGGTTCCAATGTGTTTTGAGGGGCGGATTTATTTGTATGGGGTTGGTCCTTAGTTCAAGCATCAAACAATTTTTATTGAAGGAATTTTTTTTTTACATTTGAACAATTTCCTTCCACACAGATTGCTAGCTAGCGGTATACACATCCGGGATATACCCAGGCCTGTACATTATTCTAGCGTCCTAGAGATCGTATTTCCTATTTACATTTTTACATATTATCTCGTATATTACCCTAGACGGAGTAAAAGATGTCTTCATCCGGCAGCAGGTCCTCTTCTTCGGAAGTTTCGGCTCTTTCTCCCAGGTATTCTTCTTTAGCTGGGTCACGGTAAATCTCTTGGATGATCCGGTCTTTCTCGTATGTAGTCTTTGATCCTGGAATCATTCGAAGAGCGAGGGTAGCTGCCATTTGTGCCTCTGTTGTTAGAGGGGGTGCAGGGTGAACTTCATCATCGCATGCTCCTAAGTCCAGGGTGGTGACAGGGATTACGTAAGTGGTCGGCTTGATCTCCTTCCTAAATTTCATAGGCACTTGGTAGAGCATTTGCTCTATCTCTTGAAGTCTTCCGGTATCTGACTGTTGCCATCCCATCTTTATTCTTCTTACTTTATCTTGAAGGTATATCACCTTTTGAGTCAAGGTGGTGAGATGGATTTGATTGTCCGCCAGATGGCTACGCTGGCGACCTAAGCGATATCTCAACTCCTTATTTCTTTTAGCTTGATTTCCAGTGTCGGTCTTGGTTAGAGATTCTACCTGGCTTTGCAGAGCACCAATTTGCTCATGGAAGGAGTTTTGTAACTGCTTGTATTCCGTATGCAAAGCTTGTAATCTCTCCCGTAGGCTGTCTCGCTCTTGCTGGTAACGACGGCATCGTTCTCCCTGATGTTCCAGCATTCTTTCATAAGTCTCGGTCTGTCCTTTCAACACCATTTGCCTAAATTCTCCTTTTCCAATGTCTTCTCTTAGTTCCTTTAGAACCCTGGCACTAGTCTCGAGTTGCAGATTATAGCCTCTTCGCTGTCCTTCTAGAGCTAGGATATGCTTGTGTTGAGCTAGGACATATTGCCCTGTAACTCTATAGCACGAGTCATCTTCGTTGCTGGGTGCTTCTTCCATTTCTTTGGCTATCCGTGTTATGTTCTCCGGTCCTTGCCCATGCAGCATTCTTGGCAATAATCGGTACGGAGAATCTGCAAAGCGGTCAGGGTTTTCGGTGTGTAGTTGACACAACATTTTCTGGGCGGCTGACTGCACGGCTAGATCAAGTGAGTTCTCTACTACCATTACATTGGTAGGGTGATGATCCGGATTCTCAGGTGCAGCCGGTACGGTAAGGGTAATCATGGCAGTTCCCTGTTCATGATTTAACCCATACATACTTCCATAGAACTGGGTATGTTGTGAATCGAATCGAAGATCTTGAAGACATTGGCGTAGTAAGGCTGGGAATCCCTGGTGGTGGTCACCACAGAACCGAACCTCATTCCAGCGGTCCATCTTTCCTGCACAAATATTCCTTTATTTAAAAAAGCTGTATGATTTGGAACATCCCTTACTACACGAACTATTTTACAACTCTTATTCCCTGTACATGAGTACATATTCCCACCCGTTTTCTTTTCATTTTCCTGCACAAGCATTACCCTCGAAGCTATGGGGAAGGCGATCCCAGGCGAGAAGGGCCCACATCCTCTTCTGTTAGTCCATGTCGGTGGAGAACTTCCAGCATCTTATCCCGCGGTCCCACTACTAAGTAGGTTTTCCCTAGTTTTGGGTGGGGTTTAGAGGTAACTGCTTGGTCGGGGGTGTCGGGTTCAGGGGATCGATTATCAGAATTTTCTCCTGCCGATTCGAAACGTTGTGGGGAATGAGCGGAGGGGATGGTGGAGGTGGAGTCTAATCCTGACACTTACTCTTCCGTGGGTTCTTCCTCCGAAGATTCCTCTTCGTCAATTATTTCCACTTCTTCTTCCTCAATCAGGTTTTGCTGATTTTGAGCGTCGTGCTGAGCCTGATTTAATGCCTCAGTAAGTGCTTCAATCTCCTCCTGTCTCTGTGTCAGAGTCTGGGTAAGATTTTCAATGGTAAGTTGAAGCTCGTCTATGGTAGAGGTCATATTCCTCATAGCGGTTTCAGTTTGATATTCCGATAAAGCGGCTTGATCTTTGGTCTTCATCAGTCGAAATCGGGCACTTCTTTCTCGATGACGTGCCTCTTCTGCCTCTTGGCGATAAGTTTGTGCATCCATTTCTTTCTGGGTATGGAGGTTATATAGAGAGACTGCGTATTGAGTTGTGGTGGCTAGAACGTGATGGAGTTCTGTGGTTGGACCAGCTGTAGGTGTTCAATTCGTTGTAGCCAGCGATGATCTGTGAGGTCTAGTACGGGAAGGTATTTGGCTGGGGTATGTTCGGTTTCGGTCACATGTCTGCAGAGGATTTTGGTAAGGGTTCGGAAGGCTATAATTTGGAGCGTATCTGAAAATTCGGTTCCCTCGGCATGCTCTACCCAAGGTACCCACTCTGGATGTGCTAGGATGCCGGGCATTCGGAGGTACATCTCGCAACTCCTCACTCCATTTCTTTTTGTCTCTTTCCCCCGAATACTCTGGGTATTGGCCGTATCCCAATCTTTGCAGAGTATCCCACAGAATTCGGGGAAATCCATGCTTCGTGATGTAATGCCCGTGCGTCCATCCTTCTTCATCAACCCAGTTGTCCCAGCTATCCCATCGCTGATCCTCTGCCATTTACCTGTAGTGTAGAAAGGAAGGTTAGAGAGTTTCCTTCCTTTGCAGAGTAAGATAGAAGAGAGCCATATTCGGGTGAGAAAAAGATTAGTTCGACTTGTTCGCGTATTCTAGCCCTCAGGGTGTTTAAAGTAGGAATTAAAGATGTATTTTACGGCTTAACGCGGCTCTGATACCAACCCTGTGGGCCACGCCACCCGGCGGGCCCACCTACCATGAAATAATGTCATTTCCTGGTAAAGGAAAACATTAATTGCATAAGAGTTGGCAGCGGCTAGCCAGAATTGAAAAGTGAAGATCGGAACTAGGACCTGATCAAGACGACTTGCAGGGCCGGTGAAGGGAGGGAAAACCTTCCGATGGAGCTGCAAGATTAAGCAAGTCTGAGTACCACCGCACTCAGCAAGTACAGAACAATTGAAGGTATAAACATGCATTATTAATTGACAGGTGATTAATAAATCAGTGTTGGGTCCTGGAGGGGCAAGAACCTCCCTACCAGTCCCCCTGGTGATTCTGGCCCGGATCCTTCTGTCGATCCCGCAATCACCTTCATCTCGTTATCATCACTCCTATGGGTTATTCTTGGCTAATCTGTGGGAACTTTAACCAGACGGGCTCATAACCGAGAGCCACGGCTATCGATAGATTGAGTAACTCTGCAGAGGTTTGTACTCTTGAAACTATACGGTCAGGTGACCCTCCCGTGGCCAACGGTAGGGTCCCCCTACGGGACTCGTATCCACTGGCGTCCATCTCTGGACAGCTTCCATCTGGGTCTACCCACGGATGCTACTGGGGTCTAAACAGGGATCGCATATACGTCCACACAAGGACACTAACCCGGGTATGGATGCATCATATAAATTAGGGCATGCATCGCCCGTGGGCCCTACCAGCCCTGTCACATGCGACCCGTGCCGACCAGTCCCAACCCTCTGTCTGGGGCTGTCTCCAGCATTTCCGATGCCCACCGTGGCCCCTGGGGTAGCTTGGCCAGAGGTAGCTGGTGGAGTGTGAGTCGAGGCCTCACATTACAGGGCATTCCCGAAATCTATGTCCTTTTTGGCCCGTATAGCCGTACATGGCGTTGGAAAGACTTTCCCAAGAACCGGTCCTTAAACGACCAAGGTAGGCCTCTGGACAGGAGCTCCTCCGAGACTATCCACCCTACCTCGCATCTTCTTCCCCCTGGGTGCCTCTCGCAACCAGGGTTTCTGGCTCTGGGTAGTGTCTTAGTAGCTGGGGGTATCTGAGTGGCTAACTCTCAATGCAACTACAGACATTTAGCTAAGAGAAGAGCATGTTAATGCAATTGATTATTATGAGCAAGGAAATTGCTAAGACTTGCCTGATACGGTGGTAGTCTCCGCCGGGGCTATACTTCTTGAGGTTTCCTGGCGGAGTATCTACACAAGTACAATTCATGACTTAATCAATCATCACAGCGAGTGTATTACTTGGGAGGGGAGAGCCTAGAGAGATTAGTCATAGGGGTAGTTTCTAAGTTAAGCAGTGGATTGCCGGGGGTTTCGCGGGGTGTCTCAGAGTCTTTGCGGGGTTTGGCGGTGTTTAGAAATGTCAGTGGAAGGCAATAAATTATTTCTAAGTTTAGGAAAGGCTTCTAGGGAATCTAATCTTATGAAAAACCTTAGAATATATTCTAGTAATTTTAGGAATTTATTGGCCATTTATGGGGCTCTATTTTGAATTAGGCATAAACCGGGGTACGCTAACGGAGGCTTCCTATAGGCTAAAAAGAATCCTTCTAATCCTAAGCCTTAGAAATGGGTATAAATAATTTGGATGGTACTAAATAGCTTATTATTTTCCCTAATAGTTTTAGGTATTTTCTGGAAATTTTTGGGAATTTCTAAAGTGGAGAAATAACTTCTTGGGTGCACTAAGCCGGGTGTACCTAGCATTTTCTCTGTGTTTGTGCGGCTGACGAGTGGGGCCGGATGACGCCAGCACTGGCGCCAGCCCGCAGGCCACTGTGCTGTGGACCGGCAGCGTGGGCGCCTGGACCATCTGGCCCATGGGTCTGCGGTCCACCAGACCGGGTGCACGCGGGGCGGGGAGGTGGAGGTGGCAGCTGACGCGGGGCGCGGGGAGGCTGGCAGGCGGGGCCCATGCTCGCGTGGCTGCCACGCAAGCGCCACGCTGGGCGCCGGACTTCACGACGGTGCTGAGGGACCGCAGGGGAAGTTCGCCGGAGAGCTCACCGCTGGCGACGCCAGGGCGTCTCTCGCGGCGGGGAAGGTATCCACGGGTTCAGGGAGTCACGGCGGGCGTGATGGGAATGATCTTGTCGAGGGGTGGGGTTTGGCGCGGTGGCGGAAGCTCGCCGGAGCTCAGCGGCGGGGCGGTGCGAAAGGGGAAGCGGGGTAGGGGGTTTCTGGGATGTTAGCCGGGGTCGGTGTGCGCCCCTTGGGTGGCGTGGGGTATGCCGGCGCGCAAAGGCGCGAGGAAGGGGCGCCGGAGGTGGCCGGTGGCTCGCCGGAGTACGGCGACGCTCGTGACAGCCGGCTCTGGCTCGACCGGGCTTCGGGGAAGGGAAATTGAGGGTGGAGGACAGGGCGGCGGGCGGAACGTTCTTACCATGGGGTGGTCGCGACGGATGAGGGTCAAGACGGTGTTCCGGTGGTGCGGCGGCGGTCGTGGGCACAGCGGCGCTCGGGCGGGCGCTCGTCCAGGGCGCAGGCACCCTCTAGGTGGCGTCGCCCTACCTCTTAAGTGCCTAGAGGTGCTTTGGGCAATGCCACGGCGGTCGAAGGAGGAGCCAGAGGACTTGGCGGCGATGGGGGTACCGGAGCAGCGCGGCGGCGCTCCCGCGTTCGTGGTGATGGCTGTGGTGAGGGTGGTGTGGTGGTGTTGAGTTCTATCCGGGGCGCGCGCGGGGCTATTTATAGCCCGGCGGTGCTCCCTGGGCTCACCGGGGCAGCGGGGCGACGACACGCGGTGCGGCAAGCTCGCCGGCGTGGCGACGCGTGCCGCCGCGGGCGTTCGTGGCGGATGGTCAGGGAGGGGGGTGTCGGCGCCGCACTTCTGGTGCGGTGGCCTCGCGTGATGCTGACACGTGCGCTGCGCCTCTTTGTCGGGGTTATCTGGGCCGGAGGAGGGGGATCGAGCGGCGACGACGATGGCAGGGGCGCGGCGAGATGGAGGAGGAGGGGGCTCCCGTGCCGGAGCGGGCCCTCTGACGCAAGCAAGGGGCGGCAGGGGTGGCGTGGCGTTAGTTTTGGGGCGCCACGCGGCCTGAGGGGCGTCGCGGTGGCAGGATGGGCGCGCGGCGGCGTCGGCGCCGGAGAAATGAGGGAGGGGGGAAGAACCAGAGGAGGAGGGAGGAAGACGACGGCGGTGTGGGCCGGGCCGGACCGCGCGGAGATGTGCCGGAGGGAGAAATTGAAGGGGTGTTTGTGGACTTCACGGACAAGGCTGAAGGGGAAATGGCGCGCCGAGCTGGGCCGCGCGGGAGTGAGCCGAGGGAGGGAGTTGGAGGGCCTAAAGCGGACCTTAGGTGTTTGGGCCACGGCTGACCGGCCCACCAAGCTGGGAATTCTTTTTCTTTTTCTAAGGGATTTTGAAATGGGTTTTTGAATTCAAATTTGAACTAGTTTCTTTTGATTTAAATCTAGGGCTTCCCATACTAGTTTGTCCTTATAGAGCACTCAAGTTATAGAACTTTATTTTTATTTTTCTATTATCATTCTATATCCTATTATTCCTAGAAATTTCTATTTTACCTTATAGTAGTCCTTATAAATCTAATAATTAATTAAGTAATCCTTATTAATTTGAGGGTGTCACATAGTCACTGCACTTGCAGTTGGTCAACAGTCTTGCTAACAATCCTATGCGTCTCTCATGACCAGGGTTTTTTTCCCGCGTCGTAGCGGTTTTTTTGGAATAAAAACCGGTCCGGTAAACTGGTTAAACCGGCCGGTTAACCAGTAAGAGCGGTTTGGTAGGGTCGGTTTTGAGCGGTAACCGGCCCTATTTAGCTACCGGATCGGACCGGTTTGACAGGTAACCGGTCAAACCGGACCGTTTCCAAACGGGTTTTTAACCCTGCTCATGACATGCTTTCTGCCTCGTTGCTCATGCAATGCTAGCTGTCTAGGAATCATGTAGGAAGACTGGCTCACTCTCATTGGCGGCCAATAACATATGATTGTGGATGTGGCCTAAACTACAGCAACTAGAATTTTGAGTTCATCGATGGCCAATGCTTGGTCATGGATGCGGCCTAATCTTTTGGCGGCGAGGGTTCTAAATCTAGGAACGCTATGGTTCAAAAGTATGGGGATGATATAATAAAATAACTAATAATTAAAACCAATAATTTTTGAATAGCGGTTCGAGAAGAATGATTACTGGCAAATCAACTGTACCTACCTGTTAAGTAGTAGCAGGTCCTAGTTCTTTGATGCAAACAGAACACAGAAACACCGTATATTTTGGAAAGACGTCAACTCTATTTTATGTATGCACGCACAGGGTAGTTGTATTAACTAAGGATCTAATTTGTTAATTATTATATGAACTAAGTATCTTCAGGGATAGATTTTTTTTCTATGATTTAAATATAGAAGAGAGATTAATGAGAGAAAATTTAATGTGTTAGATGTGACTGATGGATACCTTATACGGAATACGAAAGAGAGATTAAGATTTTATGTGACTCTCGATGGCTTTAGTGTTTTACATTGGTCAATATTTCTACCATTTTTTTACATGGATTTTCTATGGTTTTCTTTTTTTTTTGAAGTAGCCAATGATTTTTTTTGTTGGTG